>JAHZND010005198.1:0-14937 GCA_027744115.1 Acrocyrtus sp. NNG-2020 | reverse complement strand
CTAGCAGGTAGGTAATGATGGATGCTGTGGTGCTGCGAAGACAAGTTGCGTACGTGAAAAGGATACGCACTGTGAGAAATGAAGAGTTTTATAGATTAAAAAAACTGTCTTAGCTTTAGTTTACCTTTCCTTTAAAGAAAAATAATATGTATGGCCATGCTGCGTTAATTATTTTTAAATGATATTAAGATTAAGGTGGTGGTTGAGTGTTTCTCTGTGGGGGATGGAGTTTTGCTGGTCTTTGTGCTTTTTTTGGTGGTGTTTTGACAACACCATAAAATTAGCCTTAAGAGGATATAGTGAGGGCTATTATAAGATGGAGCAAATTGTGTCAGAATGGTTTTGTGGTATTTTCGTCAGTACTCGTAATCCGCAGTAATTTTTCTGGTGAGAGCTATTAACTTTTTTTAAAGAAAGAACTATAAAAAACTGAAGGCGACTCATAATCTTAGTAAGGGAGTAGGAGTAGGAATGATGACAAACGTGCTTAACCAAGTTAACTGATGATTTAATGGTAAATAAATTTGGTCAGCCACAACCATTTAGTAAATTTTTCTAATGACAAGTCTACAATTTTTCGTTCGTCATTGTAGAAAATGAATCGAGTAATAAAACGAGTAAAACTCTAATAAAAGTACAAATTTTTGTAGAGAAGGGTGCACATCGGATTTGCTGAGTGTAGACTAAACAGACATTAAAATTTTCTTACACAATTCACAATTATTATGTTTACGATGCTCGGATGCTACTTTAGAAATTTAAAACGACTTGAGCAGCGCTCCTATACTAATCAAGTACAAAGTGAAATTTTTTGTCAGTTGCGTAATCTCAGAGAAAAATTGCAGCTGCTCAGAGCTCACATTCCCACATTTTTATAAGGACTATTAGGCAGGAAAAATAAGTTCAGCTTGGAAAATTATAAAAAAACTATAGTCAATATAGCCAATGCTCGTTTCCTAAATGCTTGCGCAAAAATTGTTGCTCCTGTTTGGCTACAAGATTATAGCTAAGCCGCTTATTAAAGAGCGCGACCACGAGGAAGCAGGAAACAGTAAATAGTTAGGAATTTCAATAAAAAAAACTCATCCATCGGATAAAATTGCGATAGGCGAGAGTTAAAATGTGAAAATCTGTTTATGCATTGGAGACAGGGAGAAAAAATGCAATAAAATTGATAGGGTAAGTGCGGGGCATTTCGCAATCGCCAGCATACCAACTCCATGTAAAAAATAAATGTTGTTGAAGAAGAGTTCTGTTTTGTAAGGCTACTCGATTAAATACATTTTGGTGGGAAATGAGAGAAATATTTCTACGCACCTGTGATCAACTCATTCTTACGGAAGAGAGGAAGTGAATTCGTTTTTTTCGTTGGTTAAATAAATGTGAAAATAGTCGGATGATATGTTTTATCGGCCACAAAATCGCTAAATCGATATCTTTTTGTTGAATATCCAGTATTGCTTTCATCACAATTGCAATGAAGTAAATCTGTTTATGCATTGGAGACAGGGAGAAAAAATGCAATAAAATTGATAGGGTAAGTGCGGGGCATTTCGCAATCGCCAGCATACCAACTCCATGTAAAAAATAAATGTTCTTGAAGAAGATTTCTATTTTGTAAGGCTACTCGATTAAATACATTTTGGTGGGAAATGAGAGAAATATTTTTACGCACCTGCGATTAACTCATTCTTACGGAAGAGAGGAAGTGAATTCGTTTTTTCGTTGGTTAAATAAATGTGAAAATAAGTCGGATGATATGTTTTATCGGCCACAAAATCGCTAAATCGATATCTTTTTGTTGAATATCCAGTATTGCTTTCATCACAATTGCAATGAAGAATATGAATTGGCCCATTCTGTCTTCTTATCACGAAAAGAAAACAAATTGCAGTAACTCACCTTGAGTGCCCCATTTCCCATTTCCCTCCAAGGTGAGTAGGCATTTGGATGGGATGGGAAGGACAAGAAATTAATGGCTTTTCACTGGACAGTGGACATTGGAAGGCAAACAAATGGAAATATTTTTTGCTGACAAACGACAACTTTTTGGGTGTTTGCGTTTTGTACGATGGAATCTAGATTCTCTGCTTACATGTTACTGGTTACTGGTTGCTGAAAATTGATCATAATCACGCATATCAAAATCCACAAAAAGCTGAATTGATGCCCTTACAAAAAAATTTCCCAGTGGCACGAACATGTAAAAACAGTTAACGAATATCAATAACCAATACACAAAGTTAATTACATGACAGAGACGGACTAATGGAGATCTGGAGTTGCGTTCAACTTCAAGTTTGCATTTCTCACGCGCACAATGGCAATGACAATTCTTGTCCATTAGTGTCTATTATATTAGGCATTTAGATTGTTTTTCCTACCCCAACCCACCCCAAATTTTGCATAAACCTCTTCCTTTCGTGAGGTTTAGTATTACTCAACAATTCAAATAATAATTATTGTTATCCAATTTATTAACGTACGTATGATTCTTGCGTTACGTAAATCGACGGACGTCATCACATCAAATGGAGAAATTCTCTGGAGTTATTCAGTCTCTAAAAAAGCCAAGAAATGGTGGGTGGTGGTAGGTAGCTATGTTTGCGTCTGGAGGAAAAACTGAACTGGAATAGTCATCATCATCGGTGCAAGGCCAAATTCGCCTTAAACCTGAAAGTTCCCGCAGAAGGTAGAAAAGGAAATAGCCGTCTTCATTGTTGTTGGATGACCTTTACCTTGTCTCTGACTTGACCTAAATTCACCATTATATTTACTTGCCTACTTTTCTGGCATGAATATCATTAATTTTCTTTCCGATAAAATGCAGGTGTTTCCCGGAATCTTTGAAGTTCGGACTGATGTAGGTATCTGGTATGGCACATGCTTTTAACGAATTTGGTAGTAAGCTTGCTCTTGAAGCCGAAATCTAATTATGTCATCTAATTGCACTGACTTATTGGTGGTATGAGCGTAGTTTGCTCTCGTATAAATTTCCCTCACATTCCTATAGAGAGCCATCCCATAGCCCACAATAAATGTCAGCAGGATTAGGATACCATTGAAAACTTCCAGGAAGGGAAGGGAGTGGGCAGTAGGCACACGTACTGGGAAAGATATTTTTTATCTTCTGGAAAGGGGAACGGTCAGTTGAAGATATATGAGTCTCCGATGGAATATCTGTGTTCCTATTTCAAATTTAATATGCCCAATTTCCCACCCCAAACTATATATTTTTCCACCCCTGCAACAAAACTTTGCGTAAGTGTAGCTTCCCGCTAAATTGGAGCGGAAGTTGGAAAAAAACTGCAAGCATAAAAAACATAACTTATATTACTCTCCGAATTCCCACTTCCAAAAATAGACTTTTTTCAACCAATTACGGCTGCAACCGTATACCAAAAGGTGCCAAATGATAATGATCAGCATCAGCATTAGAGAAACTTATTATCCCAAGAAATTTGAGATGAGAAAGGAGCCGCAGCCCAAAAAAATAGTTTTTTCCCTTTTATTTATGGTAATCATTTAGTGGTAATGAAGTGGCATGTCAGTTGATAACTCACACTCATATTCTTCCCTTTTATGTATATCTCTTCTAGGCTTCCCAAAACCTGGAGGGAATATCCTTGATTCCGATTCCAGCCTCTGATTTTCAACCTTTTAATGATCTCATGCACAGATTGCATCCTCCACTTCCCTCCTCGACTCCGACTACCATGCAATACTTACTAGGGAAGATTCCGAAGTGCCAGAGCGCTTTTCCATTCTAATGAGCTTTTGGAGTAGCATACGATGCTAATCACTAAAATTTCCAATGCGCCAGTTAAAAAGCACAAATAATGGAGCACCCGAGACTTGTTTGTCTAACTTTAACTGTAGGAAGCTAGCTTGCAACCCAACCCAACTAAACCCAACCAAGGCCAACCAAGTCCAACCTAACCCAACCAAACCCAACCAAGCCCAACCAAACCCAGCCAAATCCAACCAAACCCAACCAAACATCAACCAAACCCAACAAAACCCAACAAAACCCAACCAAACCCAACCAAATAGTGTATTCCAGTGAAGTCCATGGATTATATGCACTTTGAAGAGTCTGCCATTAGAATTTTTACACGTTTTGTTCTCGTAGTTGTTTACACTCAGGTCGTAGACTGATAAGAAATCGACAATGAGAAATCTGCACCTTATCTTATCTTCGGCAGCCATTCATTGGATGCTACTCTCATCATGCAAATTATATAAGATATCAGTCTTACGACCTGAGTGTAAACAACTACGAGAACAAAACGAGTAAAAATTCTAAATTTACATGGTAGATTGATATAAAAAAACGCCAAGCCCCACATACAAAGGAAAGCCGCTACTGGCTCCCAGCTCCCCATTTGGTGCAACCAAACCCAAACTCAACCAAGTCCAACCAAATCCAACCAAATCCAACCAAATCCAACCCAACCTAACCCGTGTCTTAACAAGTTAATGTACTTTAAAGGCACAAGTACCCCATTTGTGCACTTTAACTGGCACATTGGAACTTTTGGTGATTACCATCGTATTCTACTTCAAAAACTGTCCTATGAAAGCTTCCTTAGAATGGAAAAAGCGCTCTGGCACGTAAGAATCTTCCCTAGTTAGCAATCATGCATGACTTTCAGTAACAATTTTTTATAGAGACCTGTGCAGTTTAAGACATGAAATGCTACACTTTTTTTATCCTGTGAAGTTGAGTCATACAGCCATAGTCATACCCTCAGTCGTCATATATCAGGACAGAGGAAGTTCACCTTTTTTATATTATTGTTGGGCTCCCAGCTGCATCATTAAATTCCACTTTGGCCGAGCTAAAAAAGAATTACACATTTTTCCTAAGAAAAAAGCGAAAAGCTCACTTCTTTTCTTCGCTTCGGTTCCTCTGCTCCTCCGCCGAGGATATTCTCACAGGATGTGCAGGTATAGAAACAGGATGCATCCTTCCCATCACTATTACTTTCGTTTCATTTGCCTCATCTCATGATTCATGAAATAACGATAGCGTTATTAGTCCGCTTTACTTTTGCGAGTTGCTTCTCACGCCTCTATCCTCCTTCTTAAGTGAAGGCCATGGGAAAAATACTGGAAAAATAAGGAGAGGCTTTTTTACACAGAAAAATATACGTCTCAATCCCTGACTCATCCGATTTCAGGTAAAAAGTCATGTAAAAATAGTGCATGGCTTGATTACCTAATGTCATGGACAAAGGATAACGGCCCTGGCTCATAAAATGACTTGGGTTTGGGCTGGACTTATCTTCAAGAAGAAAAAGGGGAAAAGATTTTTCAACTTTTTCGTGATATGAATAAAAATGGAGAAGATGCTCGAATTCGAATCTCACGTATCCCCAGACGGGAGAGTGAGAAAAAGCTGAAATGTCTTTGTTCAGGCGGCAATCTCTCAAAATCATCTGTGCTGAGACATGAGAGGGTGCTCAGCTCAACAATCAACATCAGCTCACTTGCCATTCAACTTTTGACTTTATTTGCGGTGATTTTTGCAAAATAAAAGCATTTCGCGATATTTTTTAATTACAGGTTTGCGAAAACAAGGAAATACTTTTTGTTGTGCACGTGCGATAAACTATGTGCGCTGAAGCACCTGTCGGCTCTGGCTGTGTTTACGGGTGTCAGGTTCAGGAGGGCAATAACAATGTGACGACAATTACAAGATTGACCATAGCATTGTTGTTGAATGTTGATGGGGTTTGATGGGTGAGCTGAGCTGCGAGTGCTTTCGCTGATTGTTTTGTTACAAAAGTGACAAGTTCGTTTGTCTAAGAAGGAAGGGAGAAAAATTAACAAAGTGGAAATGGGAAAAGCGATTGAGTTAATGACTTTCGGTATCCGGTTCCTGTCCTTGTGAAGTTGGGTTGGAGTTAGAGGCGGTTTGGCTTTTCTCTGGGTTTCTTATCGTTAGTGCTCCATTTTTACCGGAAGGTAGATGGTAGAGGAAAAGAAGAAAGGAGTTAATTTGAAGAATTGTTTGTGATAAAGCTGAGGGAGGAAGTAAAGGTGAGTAAATGAGAATGAACGAATTTTCTGTAAATGATGGGACACAGCTGACATTATTTCAATATTATCCAATTTAGTTTATTATAGTGCTTCTTTTGTAGGTATGCTATGTTTAGTTAGGATTGAAAATGAATGCTTAAACTGTATAGGTAAAGTTAAAATTAAGAATTTTTTAAAATTAGGACTGTAACAAGTGGACACAATTAATAATAATAAATTAGAAAGGAAAAAACGATCTGGTGGAGGCTACTCGACTTCGCTACCGCCTTTCGAAGAAGTGAAGGAGAATGAGAATGGGCCAATTTTCCCATTATTTCAATATTATTTTTTAATTTAGTTCATTACAGTTTTTCTTTTCTATGTTCTGCTTGCTTACTACTAGTTAATTAAACTAATAAGCTAAAATTACGAATTTTTTTAAAAATTAATATGTACATGTTTAACCTTCTTGTTCTTGTTGTCTTCTTGAAGGTTTACTAAATGTTTCATGATGACATCCCGAGACTCCAAAGATATTGGGAGAAACTTGAAGGTCCTCTCCAGAGAAGAGCGTTCGGGAAGGGATGACCGCGATCGAGATCGTGACCGGAGAAGAGGCGAGAGGAGAAGGGATGACCGCGACAGAGATAGGCGGAGGGATCCGGATGTGGAAGTACAAAGTAAACCTGTTCAAGGTCCTATTGTTCTTCTGAAGCGACCGGATACAAAGACACCCACGGGAGGAAGTGGAACAGGAGGTTCTGGAGACCCTGGAGCTGCAGCAGCTGTGTCCGGAGAGGATGTTGCGCCAAAGACTTCTGCTCCTACATTGATATTACAAAGAGCAACAAAGAAAGAGGATGGAGAAGCGGACGTAAGTGCTTATAAACAAATAAACAAATATTAATTTTGTGTTTATTTCCAATATGCTGGAAACAATTTTACTGTAATTGCAGAAAGCAAAAATGAGCGGACCTATCGCACCATCAGACTTGTTAAAGCCACCGTATCGATTTCCTGGAGGTCAAGCAGCTAAACTTATTGACATTAACATGAAAATATGCCCTTGGAAAAGTTTTGATTATGATGGGAATAATTATCCCGGAAATATGGATTATTTAGTCGTTACTGCCATTGGCAGACCAAATGTTGGTAAGCTAGTTTATTCCATTGGATGATGGGATGCTATTATTATAATTATCATTTAATATACCTTCATAAATATCGCCTTCTTTATCCTCCCTCCGTCCAGGCAAATCTACTGTTTTGTCCTATCTGGCTGGACATGAGAATTTTGGCTGTAGAACCATATTTCCTCCAAGAAGTCGAGAAGAGGAAATGCAGTCATCAATCTATATAACATCAAACCAAATTGTTTTTATTGAACTGAGCTCCGTCTTTAATCAGGCTGCAACAAACGAATTAATTACTTTGGTGTCACAGCAAGGGGTGCTCGAGGTATCTAACGTGGTACGCTAACTCTCACTTGAGAATACTTAATTATTAATTATGTAATTTTTCATTTTTGTTAAGTAACACTAAATAACTTGAATTGAAAATGGGTAACATTTTTTGACAGACTTGGAATTTGCGCCTTGTACGTTGGGCCTTGTCAATCAGTCACGTAATTCTGGTCATTAGTGAAAATGTCTTCGAACCATCTGTATTCCAGTTAATGAATTCAGCCGAAATTATTCATTCAATGGTATGACATATATCTTGCAGGTTTACTTTTTTCATTTTTGCAAGTAAATGTTACTACTTAGGTATATTATTCCTAATCCAATTACATTTAATAAATTTTGTAGGACTCCGCATTGGGAGAAGGGTCGTATCCAGAACCCATCTATGTTTGCAATAAGGCTGACCTAGAGTTATTGGATAACGTTAATGACATTGAAGAGTTTCAAACTCATTTTACTTCTGTTACTGGAAGAACCCCTCGTATTGAAACAAATTATTTTGTACTTCCTCACACAAAACATGAAACAGAACACTACCGGTTATTTTATTTTTTATTAGTTTGGATCTGGATAATAATTCATATTCCAGTATTAAGTATTTATGTTTTGACTGTTTTTAGATTTGAAGAATTCAAGTGCTCCCTTTTGGAGTTCAATCGGTTTAACAGGGCTCCATTTGCTTCAGATAAGGATGGTGTGACGAAGCTAACACAAAAGCATAATATTCAGGAATGGTATCAAAATGCAACGCGCCTGTGGGATGATATGAATTTACCAAATTACTTCTCGTCATATGTTAAACTACTGCCGTAATAATGTGATATTAAAAAACATCAGTCTACATTTGCGCAAAGATTAAAAGTTAAATTAAAAACTTTTACAAGAAAAAAATAAATAATCAAAAAAATATTTTTACTTATGGAACATAGCATACAAACAACAGCCCTATCAATACTTTTACAATGAATGTATGTACAATGAATTTGTACTTAAGTCATTATAGAAAGGAAAAATCTTTTAAAAATCTTTTTTACTCATTAGAAATAGATGTAAAAAATCGTATTGGCTTCTTATCCTTAATTTAACATGCATAGGTTCCTGACGAATTACTATTCTGATTTTGAATTGATTCCATTCTCATACAAAAGGTTTACATTATTCGAATTTTGTGCAGTTATTTTAATTACCTGTTTGGTCCAGTTACATGGTAAATGGTACACACGTAGGTAGAGAGAGCAACGTGTGGTGACAGATTCGCAGTTGTCATAATCTATTCTAGTAAAATAGTGCCTATGGCTACACGCTTTCGTTGCATGAAATTAATAATACAAAGATTTAAGCATGAATAGTTTGTCAAATTGGATAAGGTAGAAAAAGTTAAAAGTTTTGGACATTCGGCTAATTATTTTCGGATTCAGACATCGTAAATTGGCACAGTCACATACTTTATCAAATTTTCTGTCGACTTTCATTGGAATTGTACTAGCTAGTTGGAAAATAATAGTTATCGAAAATTGGGGCTTTCTTATAGGTAAATTATTTGTAAGATAAGCGCGAATCCTTTCCACAGTGGGAAGGACAGTGAAGTAGAATGTCGTTCTACAAGCCTTACAACCAACTTCGACCGACAACATCCCAAACTGAAGCTGCTTTCGCCGCAGGGTCGGAAACATTAGCAGAATATTTCGAAAACCTGGACTCCCAACAGATCATTGCAATTGCAGGAGTCGCTGCGACCATTGCAGTAGGAGGGGGTGCCATATACTTTGGTATTCGAAGTCGCCGACAAGAAGCACTGAAAAAGCGCAGTCGGGTGTCCTTCAAGACTCCAGAAGAGAACGGAAATGTGGTGGCGGCTCAAGGAAGAGACGAAAATGCAAATCATTTAGCGAAGCCAGAAAACTCACTTGTTTTGAAGCAGTGTCCTCGAGGGCGAAAAACTCCGTGTATCGCACCATTCCCTCTGAAGCTGGAGACTTTCTTAAGAATCCACGACATTAAATACGAGGTATGTAAATCACTCACACGCAATAAAAAACTGTCATTTTGTAAAGTATAACGAGACTAGGAATCATGAAACTGTTAATTTCATAGTTGGACTTCAATGGTCACGAGCCAAAGTTGTACGGTAGCCCATGGATCAGATTCAACACTGAAGACGTTTACCGACTCCCAGAATGTCGTCCAGTTTTTGATTGAAACTTATGACATTGAAGTTGAGAAGAAACTGACTTCTGAGCACCGCAAAATGACTAATGCGTATACTCACCTATTGGAAAATCATTTATATTGGTAAATCTAAATCTAATCTTTTCATTTTTTGGAGCTACCTACTGGTAAATAATTATTATAAAGACAATTAAACTTTAAATCAACCCTAATTTTTGATTGCAGGGGAATCGCATTGTGGCGCTGGGTATATGATGGTGCAAGGAGTCTCAAGTAGGGATACTTACATTGCCCCAATTTAACTTGTAAATGGGATTAATGAAAGTATTAACTTAATTTGTTTGTATCTGCTTAACTCACAGGGAAATCCAGCTTTTACCCAAGAAAATTCAGGAATTGATTCCGGATGTTTGCAGAACTGTTGCGCAGGCTGCTTGGTAGGTAGATATGGTTAATTCAGTTTGTAGAAAGATTTCAGATTGTGCCCTTATTTGGAGTAAACCGTTAAAATCAATTATTATAAACGTTTTAGGTTCCACGGAATAGGAAAGCTGAGCCCAGCAGAAGTGAAAACCGCCGTGCTAAAGGATCTTAGTTCCCTCTCTGAATTCTTGGGTAAAAATATTTTTTGCTCGAGTTTTATATTTTTGCATTTTCCTCAACTAACGCTTTATCAGATTCGGTAATCAATCTATTTTCTATTATTCCAGGTGATAAAAAATATTTCCTGGATACCGACATTCCCACCGAGCTAGATTGTACTGCCTTCGGTATGCTGGCTCAATTCTTGTGGAATATGAAGGGACCATTCCATGATGCAATTTTGAACGATCATCAAAATCTGAGAGAGTTCTGCTGGAGGATGCGTCAATCCTACTGGCCCGATTGGGAAGAATGCCTGAACAACAATGAGTTCTACACAAGCGATCCATATCCTGTTGCTGAAAATCTGACATCGTCTTACAGCAACTTTTAATTTTTCCCACTTCAGCAGTTCAGCAACCATCAAAATTCCAAATTCATTCTAACTAATATTTCAGATAAGCAAATTTGTCGTGTGATAAAACAAAATTATCAAATCCCACCTTGTCAAATAAATTCAATGTGCAACAAAAAATAATATTTGGGAATTATCATAGGTTAGTACACGCAAAGCTTTTTTCATGTCCATTTTAGTATAGAATTATAGAACATCTCTCTATGCTGCTGTTTGTTAACATTTTTAAGTTTGAGTCTGTCAGTTTAAAGCATTTTTTTTAGCTTATTGCTAGTTCAATGTAATTTATTTTGTCTATATAAAAGCATAATTGCGGTTTTATTACAAGTACACAAGAGAGTAAGTAGCTTAATGTACACCTGTAAAAACTGCATAAACTACGCCCATATCGCATACGCTCCAGACTTCAATCAAACGAATCTAGGTATTCTGCTCTGGGTTTCATTGTCAAAGGCAGGCTTATTCATCGTGCCTAAAATACACCGCACATGCGAGACAATTTTTTAGCAATATGTATTTAGTTGAGCCATGCTTTAATGCTCAACCCACGAGGTTATTCAGGTTTCATAGAATTTTCGTACTGCATTTTAGCTTCAAGCATGGTTGGTGGTTTAATCTAAGAACTTGTTCTTTCGATGCTTACTTCCAAAGTGTCTTCTTTGCAACAAGTTTATCATTAACTGTATTGTCCAGAGAATCTCAGCTGGGATAAGACGTACGAATTTTTTAAGTGTGTTGAGTTAATTATATTAGTTCATACAATAGGAAAAATGCGGCTGCAATCGGGACTGTCCAGAATGCATTTTGTAGGACCTTTCCTGTTGTTCTTTTTAGCTAGTGGATATTTAGTGGTAATTAGCGAAGGAAGCCTTTTAAGTGCGTATCTGCGTATGAAAAGTGTTTACGTAGTGAACCGCGTGGATGATGATGCAAAAAGTGATGAAGTAACCCAATTTGCAAGTGGCACATCGTATACAGACTGCGGCTCAAATGCTCATATTCAGAGCCTACGAATCAACTCATGTGATCATTATAGCAAGCTAACGCGAGTAGGATTGAGTGCCGAGGGTGAGGATGAGGAGAGGGGCAGTGTGAGCAGCGATATTTGCGAAATTAAACGAGGATCAAATGTCACATTTAATCTTTCGTTTGTCGCACAAACGAATGCGACGCAGTTAAAGGCTGTGATCCACGGAATAGTTGACTATGTCCCCATTCCATTTCCCTGTCCGCAGGTCTACATCAGTAATTTATCTACCATATTGAATTAATTACATACAAACATAAAATGGGCTGTGTTGAAATTGAAAATATTATTATTTTTAGCCTGATGCCTGTCAAAACTCTGGAATAGAGTGTCCAGTCCTCTCTGGAAAACAATATGACTACACCTTATCCGCTCCCACGAAGACATCATATCCTAAAATGAAGCTGTGGATCAAAGGACAGCTGGAAGATGAGAACGGGAATAATGTGATTTGCGTTAAAATACATGTTCACTTGGTGTAGAGGTCGAATCCGGTTTCAAGTGTAATTACTTTCCGCAAAAATCATGCCACATTTATTTTTCCTCATAAAACACATAAAAAATTGTTTCAGAGAAATTCTTGGATTTTTTAAGCTAGTAGTAGTTGTAATGTTTATTTTATAATTTATAATTTATATACTTGTAGAGTACATTTTTGACACGAAGAGTACGTACGTGTCACTTGTTTACTGCATGTTGATACCGTTTCTGCTGCATGACATGATTTAAAATGATAGCTTCGCCGTATCATAATAATCATAAGTTTGTTGACATCATTTCTATGTAAAGAAAGCAATAAAAAATTATAGTTCGCTTTTGTACTCTTTACTAAAGAAGAAATAACCCTATCCGTTTACTCTACATGTTTCATTTTTTTTTCTAAGACAGAGCTACGATTTCTTTACGGCAACCCATCCATCTCCTTGATCTTGATTTTGAAGTACATACATTGCTGATTGCTGGAGTGAAACGAGACACCAGAAAATATCAGTCTGTCTCGAAGGCCAAGGCTCTCATTTTTTTCTGACTGGCTCGGACAGCATTGAAAAATGTTGCTGCTTTTTTCCTTCCTTTTTTCCTTTTTCCTTTTTTCCTCACCAGAAAGCAACAGCAGCATTCCTCAATGCTCGGACAGTAATTACCGACAGACTCCTTCAAGCAAAAGCAAATGATACCATTTTAGGTAGGCAACATCACACGGAAAGTGGAATGGAAAAGGGAGCAAAACAGTAAAAATCGTGTCGTCACTCGTCAGCATTCCCTTTTGTCTTTGTTTGTTTTTGGTTTATACTAAAGTTTTCCAGCCGTGGAGCCATTCGAGTACTTTCAGGAGATTAGGGTGATTGGTGATTTGGAGTTTTCTTCATTCTCAACATAAATCCCTTTTTCTTGGGGCTGGGAGTGAGGGCTGATGAACACGCAGTAAAATTTCTTATAGAAATGAGGCAATAGTAAATATATACATAGCCCTGATTTGTAAACCAGCATCATCATTAGAAACTGTTCTTCATGGCTCTGACTCACGATTTATTTTTGTGCACCCATCCATACGCTTCTGGCTTTCAGGAAAGGTTTTATCAGGCAATAAATGAAATTCCTACAGAGTATTAAATATTTTTGAAACGTCATTAGTCAGTATGATGATGTATGATGAGCTATAATAGTTATGCTTATGACAAATTTACACAGAGCCTGTCAGCATTTTATCATGAACAATCTGTGTGTACTTTTCCTGTTTTACTGCTAAAAGTGAGCTGTCTTTATTTACCAAAATGCTCACATTTCCACTATTCCCATTAGTGATTGAGAGTAATGAACGCAACTCTTTTTGGTTGATTTTTAAGCATTACATTATTACCCATGTCTATGCATATATCCAGCACGGCAACCTGTGTGGTGCTGCCTTTCACGTTCTTTCTAATGGAACTCCAAGTCCAAGCTGGCAGGAAGGGTAAGCGCATTAATACTCTAAAAACTGGTCTGTGGACGAGACTGCGATTACGGCACTCACAGTTCCCCTTCATGAGAGAGAGGCGGACCTATTCAGTATGGTACCAAGACCAAGACGCCTGTCTTCGCTGAAGAATTACTCTATCATTTCGTAAATTCATAAAATACCAAGTAGCTTTTCACTACGCTTTCATCGTATTTCTATCGTTGCATGTAAAAAGGAATCATCACAGCTATTTCTTCCCTGGACAGTTCATAAATCAGCTTTTCGAGAAATAGCTAACTTCATTGTAGGAGCTCGAGCTGATAGCAAGCTGAAGAAAAGGATAGCGACTTGTCCTTTAGCAAAAGTTCATTTACGATTTGCAGTTTTATAAGCGCCTATAACCACTGGAGGAAATACAGTTGCTGGTTTTTAAAATCTTGTAATTGCATTTTTTAAAATTTATTCATTATTTGAAAGAAATCATTACTTGGAAGGAGTCAAAACGTCCACCTTCATTTCTAAGGTTCTGAAGTGAAAACTATTAAATATTTTTTGGCGTTAAAGTTGTCAATTTGCGGATACGTACTCAAAATGGGCTCGAAGGCAACTCTCTGTTAAAAAGGAATCATCACAGCTATTTCTTCCCTGGACAGTTCATAAATCAGCTTTTCGAGAAATAGCTAACTTCATTGTAGGAGCTGACAGCAAGCTGAAGGAAAGGATAGCAACTTGCCCTTTAGCAAAAGTTCATTTACGATTTGCAGTTTTATAAGCGCCTATAACCACTGGAGGAAATACAGTTGCTGGTTTGTAAAATCTTGTAATCGCATTTTTTAAAACTTATTCATTATTTGAAAGAAATCATTACTTGAAAGGAATCAAAGCGTTAAATTCCACCTTCATTTTTAAGGTTCTGAAGTGAAAACTATTAAATATTTTTTGGCGTTAAAGTTGTCAATTTGCGGATACGTACTCAAAATGGGCTCGAAGGCAACTCTCTGTGTGATTGGCATCTGGATGGCGACATTTTCTGTCCTTTCTGTGACTGGAATTCCAAAGGTCAACAACAGAATTTATACCGTAAACCGCTGGTATGATTTACCCGGCTATAGCGAGACACCTTATACCGACTGCGGCTCAAAAGGGTCCTCTCTTCAGAAAGTGGAAGTGATTCCGTGTGACAACGACAACGCGTGCCAACTTAAATCCGGGTCAAATGCAACGTTCAAGATCTCATTCCTCTCGAAGGTCAACACTACCACGCTGAAGGCTAGAATCCACGGAGTTGTCGCCGGAATTCCGATTCCTTTCCATTGTCCTC
>JAHZND010005197.1:0-23745 GCA_027744115.1 Acrocyrtus sp. NNG-2020 | reverse complement strand
ACCAAGCCGGGGTAAAATTGAAGAAATAATAATTTACATAACGAATCCTCTAACCTCCAAATGACTTCTTGCGTATTCTGTCCAAAGTTATTTCTAACAAATTTTCATTTTTATCCCAATCTACTCCCAGTATGTAATTAATTAACTTATCTTGTCCTTCAATATACTGTAGTATTCTCAGGTATTTAATTTTGTATGGCATTCAGTTATGAAAACACCAAATCAGCAATAATAATAGTCTTCTCTCAAGCAACTTTTCATCTTCTCTTCAACAAAATATCACGCAGCGTCACCTATGACGGTTTCATTTATCTATGTAATACGTGCCTTAAGTTTTTTGGCAATTGGCAATAGGTTTTCATCGTTGAGGATTCATTTCCTCCTACTAAATTCTATCAAAATTACTTTACCCCTTTTAATCACTTCCGCTTGTCCAATACTCTACTGAAACGATTTTTAAATTTTATCCCTGTATTGCAACTACCTAATTTTTTCTATGATATAAAAAGCAAACTACACAGTTTTTCCGCTAGAATTCCTAATTCCACAGAATGTAAAAGATGAGTATCCTAAGATTACCTAGTCAGATAGCTGCTCATTTAGGCAGCTAAATAAACTGGCTGTAATGACGCGTCCTTGAATTAAATGCAGCAAAAAGAATGGATGAATTAAGGTTGTGTTGTAATAGTGTGTCGTCTGTCCAATAAAACGACTCTCAAATGACTTGAAGATTGCAAACGATGGTCGTAGTGAGTCACCCGAAGGAGCATATTGCTAACTATAAGATGGAGGCTGATGAAATCCAATTGAAAGCAGCCAACGCTGTAAAGAAAAGTTGTAATAATAATAGCAGGAGAACACTGAAAATATTGCAATAGAAAAATGCAATAATTTTATTCTTTTTAAGAGGTCTCCTCTCCCCTCTCCTTTTTTTCATTTTACTAATTTTGTAAATGTATATGCATAGACATAAAATATGTACATGCAATATGTTTGCTTATCCTTGAAGAAGTGAAATAATATTGATGACGAGGATGAAGAATGAGCAATAACTAACAATATATTTACGGGTGTAGTACGTGTGGTTGTAAGCTCTGCGCTGTACGGATATGTGCGGAGGATGCATGCGTAGTTGTTGGTCATCCATGCATTTCTTCATGGATATTTTTGGATATTATATTATGTACGAAGCAAAGTGGCACATAGAAAGGAGATAATGAAATCGATTGTAAAATAAAAAAACTGTTTTTGCTTATTCCAGCAAAAATGTGTATTTAGTATGAGGGAATTTTTTCCTATGGAAAATTTGAGATTAGTATGCACTCAAGAAAGTGATTGTAAAATTATTTTTGCGGATCTATTATTACTCTGCTTTTAAACACCAGTTCATGACAGCATAGTCGGAACGTAAGCGGAATGTAAAAATTGTAAATCACTCCCTATTTTCCATTTTGTATTTAATTTTGTTGTGTTTGCGAATTTACTTTGACCATTTATTTTGAGTTTCCTAGTCGGAGAGTGTGGGTAAAAATATTAAAGCAGAAAATACTGGCTAGCTTATCTATTCGTGACACCATCTGTAGACTGTAAAAGTTTTCACTTGAGTTTATCAGACAGCCACAAGGATTCAGTAAATCCATGAGTTGGTATAAGTTAATTTAGAGTTAATTTTTAAAACTAACTTTGTCTGTTTGCAGTTTTTAATAGACATGTAGTTTTATGCAGTAGTCTTATGTACACGTTATCTTGTGTGCTACATTTCTCTGCCCACGAAGTCAGAAAATGGTAGCGTATTGTTCTGTACATGGTGACGATGTGCTGTAATTTAGCAAACGTAGAAATATTCTGAAAAAGAAATTCAAAGTGCTGAACCCGCATGGCGAAGTAAACGTAAGATCTGATTAGCAATGCCTCAGCAGTATCCCTACTGAAATAATTGTTAATAATTACTGCTTAGTTGCAAAAACGCAATTAAGCAGTTCCCACACAGATACAAGCATTCAACAATTTAATTGAGTAATTCTCCAAATAAGTATAAAAACATGCAAGTTTTAAGTGATTAATGGCAAATTTAAAAAAAACTTTTCAGATGGCAAATTTGTGCAATACTGGTAGCATTAATGCTGGCTCACATCATCCCATTCAACAAACACACCACAGAGCTAAATCAAGTCCGGACCCTGTGGCGATGCAGAAGGCCCTTAGCTGTGCTGAAGGTAAAGCTAACTTATTTATTTGCACTATTTCCTATGTAATCCATAGAATTAGATTTGGGAAATTATATCTGCTGCGAAAGAGAAAGTGGACGATTTAGTGTAAAGAGAAAGACATATGTATAGGAACGGTTTTGGTGAAAGCATTATTTATTGCTGCTTTCCCTCTCTGATTACTCGTTTTTCTAGTCTGGACATAGGGGGCGAGAGAGAGGAGGGTGGCAAACAAGGGAAAGGAAAAGCAGAGAAATACATACAATAGCTTAGCATTCGTCAGTGTGCTTATGTTTTAGTTCGATAGAAACGGATTCATATGTTACGAGATTGCCTTTGGAGCAGTCATTTCTTCAGAAACATGTGTTCACTTTAGTTAGTGGTTAAGTGGTTAGTCAATGAAAGTACAAGTTTAATTGCTACAATATTTGCTGAAAACCTTTATATAGGAGGTCTAATAGTGTTAGCTAAATATACTTTTCACGTGGACTTAATAAAGAAGTAAACAAATATAATATACCCAAACTGTCTATGCTCTTATGTGTAGCAATGTAATATTTCCAGATCGTTTTTATGGAAATTTCGGAATCTGAAAAAGGTTCAAATTGAAATATGTGAATGGTATTTAGTGTGTAACTTACCTTTAATAATAAGCTAAAGTAAAACTTTAATACCTCTCTTATTGCATTCGTTTTCTGTACAGGATCCCGTCGCTCAGATTCGGTGAATGATCTGAGTAAAAGTAATAGTTTAAAATCGCGATCTTCCGCAGCATGGGATTCGGTTGATTCGACGGTAAACAACCACCTGAACAGCCCCCCTGGAAGCCCTCCACCCCCGTATGGACGACATAGTGATAATGACAGTAGTGGATTTGGAGAGGATAACCACACACCCAGTGGCAGTGTACGCTTTTGAACTCTTTTATCAGACAATACACATTTTGAATTGCGCTAGAATATTCATACGAAGCAACAAAGTTTAGTATCAAAACGTATTTTTTTCTGGCTTCTTGGCTGCCAACATGAAATTAGTATAGTAGCAGAACTGGCAGATCATATCATGAACATTAATTTTATGTCCACTTTTACAAGACTAAATTATCTATTGTTCTCGGATCAGGTTAGGTTGCGAATAATTTATGCTTGAAGATGTTTATGAGTCAGAGCTTAGCTTAGGATTTGGATACTGTCTGGTTCTGTGATTTTATTATGTATTTATTTATGCAATGTGCAAGACTATTGCGCTTGTTGCATATGAACAAACAAAAGTCGATTCAATTGGAACCGATAGAAAATCTCTGTTGCTTTCATTATTATTTTTTGCAGTTCTGTAACTGTATGTGTTAAAGTCCCTATGAATTATCACTAATGTGGCAACTTATACCTACAGGTGAATATATCGAGCCTTGACATCTTTTCGCCAAAGGTAAATTTAGGTGCCTTGAATAATCGACCTAGTAGTGGCCCTGCTACTGATATTATTTCAATGGAGGAGGATGATGGTCTCTGTGCTGGAGATGTGGTCCTTCCTGTAAGATTATTTAATTTAAAGTGCATAAATAAATCCACGGTTCCGACAAAACATTTTGATAAGGTAATGATTATAACGGGTCTTTATTTTCTTTTTAGAGTTTATCTGGGAAGCAGTCGCCATACAGCAGTCTTTCAAAACTTTTGGAACACAACGCACACTTAGCAGTCTTTATTAATTATGTGATAGATAATAGACTAGATCCAAGTAGTTTGGTGAGCAAATTTTATTAGCCAGACAAGATTTATTACATACCTATCGGTATTTGCAATTGTTAAAAAATTTGCTATTTATTTAATCTGTACATTTCCGGTTCTATGTTTTGCAGTTATTTTATTTAATAACTGGCCTAAATTTAGACGACGGAAGTATTAAGGAAATGAAGAAGTGGTGTTATGAGATTCACTCAACGTTCACTGCACCGGGAGCTGTAAGCTAATTATTGTTTGCTAACTCAACTCTCACAATGATTAATTGTAAAATGAAAATTGTCAATTATTATGTATATAATACATATTTTACATTTTTGCAGCCGCTTCTTATTCCCAACGTTGCGGAAAACATTGCAGCTGAAATTGATGATGGACTCATGCGTGAGTCAGATAAAGAGGAAATGATGAGAAGGGTAAATTAAATGAATGAATCGAATGCAAATATTACTTCATTACTATCATTTATTCTCCATGAATTAGGGAGTTATAAATTGCATGGTAAAAGTTTCTAATTGAAAACCGTACGTTATTTCGAAATAGGTTTTCCGAAAAGCAAGAAATAAAGCGAAGGAAGAAATTAATAAGCAGCTGGAGGAATTTTGCAATAAACGAACTGCGGGCTTGGGGAGCATGTTTGGTCCTCCGGATTGTCAGCTTGAAGATAGTATTAATGACCCTATGAAGCAGCTTAGGATAGTGGAGATGTACCTACTTCCTCGTCTTGATCAGTTTCAGTACGTGTCGACACAAACAGCTTTAATAATTTTGAAGTTAAATGAAGTTCAGTTTAAGAATTACCGATGGCACTTCTCTTGTTTTTCAGTGAGGACTATGAGAAGAATCAGGATGACAAAACATTAGCAATCGTAAATGCAATAGCCACAGTCTTAATAAAACAGTTTGGTGTTCGAAATCCACAGTCAACAAATTCTGTGATTGAAAGATGCCCAAGTTTTGTGTCAAAAGAAAAGTCAATTAAATCAAAGCTAATAAGCAAACACAAGAAGGTAATACTTTGCTAAAAATCTGTATTACTGCAAACACCTCGCTACTCACAAGTGCAGAAGGAAAAGCGGCATTTTTGTATCTCTTTTGTGAACGTAGGATAATGTACTAAACTTTGTATTTGGCATAAACTTTTCTCAGGTAACTTTGAGTGGCCATCATCTTATTCCACAATATTACCAATCGTTCACCGCGTGCAATATTTGTTCAAAACTTTTGTGGGGAGTCGGACCACAAGGGTATCAATGTGTAGGTATGTTGGGACTTTGTGTGATTAGCAAAAAAATTAATAATTAAATCGAAATGATGATGAGTTGTGATTTATACTGTTTTTCTTATGTACGATAGATTGCAACCTCAATATTCATCGCACATGCATGAGCCATATACAGGAGAACTGTGTAGAAACAAGACAGCAGCGAAAGGACAAAACAAATGACAAATTTTGGAAAATAAAGGAA
Organism: Acrocyrtus sp. NNG-2020; assembly: GCA_027744115.1. NCBI lineage: Eukaryota > Metazoa > Arthropoda > Collembola > Entomobryomorpha > Entomobryidae > Acrocyrtus > Acrocyrtus sp. NNG-2020. The sequence goes on along the minus strand of JAHZND010005197.1, from coordinate 18,327 downwards.
AAAATACGACCCGTCCAAGATCAAAGACGCAGAATGGGTAAGCTGAAATATTGTTTATTCATTCAAAATAGAGAAGTAAAGTACATAGATTTATATAGAATAATTTTCAACTATTTTGGGTCCATTTCAGCAAAAAAGGGATCTGATGATACCAGTTCGTGGCTATCATCGGGGGACCTTGATCCAGGTAAGCGAGAGTTTTTCACTTCAACTCAATTGTTTGCTGAGAAATTCGTTATCTGCTGCAGTTTATACCTATACATCTCTTTTGCGTAGTTTAAGTTCATTATTCATATATGACAGTATAATCTACTATCGCGATTTAAACGTTAATGCAATGATGAAAGTATATAATTACGAAGAACAAAATTAACTACTTACCTATGTATGGACAAGCATAGCTGAATGCTGATTTTTATTGGCACGGCAGATAATTCTTTTCTTTCGGCACTGATAAAACAATCAGTTACACTGAAAGGCAAAGCTGCTACAAACCTACGTTCGTTAAAAAATGAAAGCTTCATGACACGCACCATTGTGTTTGCTTTTCCTGGAAAATATTTTGTTTTGTCTAAAATACTAATCTAAAAGTTTGGCTGAATAGCTACTACGCAAAGTGAAGGAACTCCTGCATTTCGTTTTGTTTGATCTGGGCCTCTCTCAAACAAGTAATCCAAGCAGACGTGCTCTACGTGAATTCAGTTACTAGAGTGTGGTACTAGTACTCATTTTATAATTTTGCACGTACGCCTGGAAAGGGTTTATACTACATGATAATCATTTTTCCAGTCAACGTAACGTAATTTTTGACAAAGAGGAGGAAATTAATAGTTTCATTAATTCCATTAGACTCCTGCTGGAGTGAAAATAGCGATTACTTAAACAATGTTTAACTTTATCCAGGAGCTAACAAAATTAAATAGCTTCTAGTCTCTTAAAACGATTTAACATGTAGTCATAAACAGATTGATCATTTTGATAGCAATAAGTTTTGTTATATTTGCTTAAACTTTCATAAAGGCGTGCCTAGTACCTAGTACGTATACAACTTTTCTGATCACAGCGAATGGAAACAGGAAAGCAAATACTCGGCAATAATAATATTCCGTGACTATTGAAATCTTGCAAGGGTAGAAGTGTAGACAAATAGAAGCGGATCTAGTAGGCGGTATTGGAATGTCGAGTGCTTAGCAAGCTCCTCTTATTTCTCTCCAAAAAGCAATTTGTTGCAGACGGCGTTCCCATCAATTCAAACAATGAGCTGAAAATCAAATGTCACATTTTTAAGGAGAGCATTTCTGATGATAATACTCATGTAGCGTTTTGTGTTCCTCTCCTTTTGTATTCATGATAGAGAGAGGAGGATTTTTCACGCTTGTTGGTACACGATAGAATTGTGTAATCTCGTTTTTTTATGTTTCGGCGATTTTCGTTGGCGTCTTAGGGAGAATAAAGGGTGTGATATTGACGTGCCTGGAAGGATATCAGATGCAAAGTTATTTTCCATTTTACCATTCCGACTTCGATTTTCTTACCATTTTGGAGTTTTACACCAAAATCACTGACATTTTTCAACGTTTGGTTCTACCACATGCAATCAAGTATTTTTATATGTTTGGAAGAAATAACGGACGCTAAGCCCTAAACTACATATCTGTCTTCTTCATCTTTTCATTGAAGGTTCAATAGTATGCGATTCTTTTCTGTAACTATCCTGCTTTCACTGTTATCACTATTTCATTTACTTGGTTTATCTTTTACCAGCTTCTTCATTTGATTTTTTTGTTGTCGGTGCAAGCTGCAGCGTATTATTAATGCCTACACCACCACATCAGCATTACTGCTGCCACCACTTCGACTGCCACCCTTGCTGGATTCCTTTTTTCCTTCCGCTGTAATGACCCTGTTGGGGGAACAATAGCAATTTCGTTAGTTTTATGGATCCCAGCTATTTTAGCGTACATTTGGAGAATTTTTTGGAACATGATCTCCACAATTTTATGCCTGAAACTAGGGAAGATGGTAGTAACTTTTTGTCTGGTGTGCACATGTTAGAAGCTTATTCATATATTGGTGCAGTTGCAGTGCATTATTCCCTGCATCTTTAATACTATTCAAAGGAAAGCTTTTGTCTATGGAAAGTGCATCTTACAAGTCGAGAAAGTGGAAACGATGCATGAGATTCCAAGTTGTGTTCAGCAAGTTTCCTAAAATTCATATCTGGTTTTCCAGTATGGAATAGGTACGTAGGCTGATGTCGAGGCAGTTGTAGGAAAATCCCTTTTTCTTAATACTCTCTGGTTCCCTTGTGTGCCATGTCTTTTAAATTGTGTGGCGTAGTCATAATGCTGTGCTATGGTCTCGCCTTTTTCAGGGAGAATTTATGTACATCTTTGTAGGAAACTGACGAATTTCCTTACCGGCTTTCCAAAGACTGGTAGAGCTCATCTCATCAAAGCAATCTTTGAAAAAGGCTGAAATGGGTAGTCGGTACCTCGTCTTCTTCCTGGCAGGGAAAAGTGTGGATATGGACAATCCAGTACCCGTCCGAAGCTGGTATTAGGTTCACTTTAAATTGAAGTATTTCTCTCCAACAAATATCCAAGAGCAAGAGCAGAGAGGGGGTAAAACAAGCTTTAGCCTGGGATACGGCATTCCACTCATGGGAAGAAATACAAACTGGTTTGTATCGTAAAACGGGCCGTGGAACTGCTCCCCTTTCCCATCGTTGGAAACGGAAGGGGCTGCTCGTTCTGAGAAGCGCTTGTGCATGTGCAGCTTTTACTACAGAATACTACTACAATGTATTGCTTGCTGGATGGATGGAGTGAAAGGAAAGTCCTAACCATTTTTACTCACGAAAAAACGCACGCAACATTTACATCTTGGATATGTCAACATAAAGAAAGCAGACATTGTGTGAGGTAGGGTGACTTCTGGGATTTTTCCCTATTTGAAATAAAGCCTGTGATACCAAGAGATAGGGAGATTGTGAACTTACAAGGTTTTTGGAATTGCCCTTGGCTTTGCTGTACCTCTCTGCGCGAGTGAAAAGTGGCTCGTTTTGGAAGATTTGACTCTGTAGAGTTTTAGGAGTTTAAAATAGAAGGAGACGATCCCGAATTGAACTAGTATTTATTTTGATGTGAGAAGGAAAGTAAGTCCCTGAGTGTAGTTGTAAGGTATAGTTGCTGCTGTACGCCTACTTGTACGGAGAGGACCATGTGTGTCAGCGAAGAAATGTGAAATGATTTATTCATAGTTATATTTCCAGTTTGGACGAAGGTATGCACTAAAATTTGCTGGCTTCCTCTTTGAACTTCCTTTCGTCTTCTGCCACATACGATGGCATTTGTTATACTTCGCTGAGCTGACTTCAGCTTTCCAGGCCTTCCAGCACGGCTTTTAAAAGGTTACATTGTGCAAGAATATTGTATTCATACATGCAAATTGTAATGTCCCATTACACATGCATTATCTCCCGTCCACTCACTCCTCCACACTTTAATCATATCAGTGCTGGAACGAGTGCTGAAAGTGCTGGAGAGATAGAAAGGCAGAGAGAGGAAGAGTTCCGAAAGTTGTTTTTGCTGTGCAAGTGAGCCGTGCCGTGAGTTTCATCATTCCTCGAAGAATGCATATTATTACAATATGACTACCTAGAAAATTTAGTTAATGGTGAATTGAGGCAAACTGGCAAACATCGTGAATTGAAGCACACAGTCAAGTCACACAATCCACGTATGTGTGAGGAAAGATTCCATTGACCGTGACCATAATTGGAATGGTCGGATTAGAGAAAAATAGTTTCGAGACCGAGTATGTACAACGGCCTGGCCTGTTTGCCTGAGCGAAGTTCATGCAACCGCTCTTAGCTCTAACAGCTACAGCTACTATTGATATCGTTGAAGAGATACGATATCATAAAAGGTCGGTGTGATGGAAGGGAAAGTGGCCAGTTAAACTTTGATAGTTCGTAAGTGAAAGTTGTTCCTTCCGGTTTTACTGCTTCTGCTATGGCGGTGAAATAAAATTGAATGTGTGTCCAATGAGAACTCCCCGGCTTTACGGAGCATTACCGTAAATTGAAAGCAGAAGCTGTTTGTCAGTATTAGGAAAGGAGGAAGATCTTGTAAAACTTTTCATCATTGGGCTTTGATGCAATCAAGTTTAGTCCGGTTCAAGTCAGTAAAATAGCCTTGTGATGGAGCATAATTCACTTCAATGAAATACTTGTAAACGCTATTCAGCGCAGGTTACTTCAATTTTCTAATTGCCAACTTGGCAATGCCAAGGTTGACCATAGTGTTTGCAAAAGAAAATTTCGCTCTGCTTGGAATCAGATATTACGACTGACTGAGTGCGAACTCCACTATGAGCGTGATACTGTACGTGATAAATGTGTTCTAGTAAAAAAGGATGACTACATAGAAAGTTTGTAATAATAAAATAAATAGTGATATGTATAAATATATTGCAAAAAAATTTTACGGCCCATCGTTTGAAAGAGTCGAGGTACAGAGCCTTTTGTGAAAAAAAAGTTTAGCAATATATCATAATCTAATATATATTTCATGAGCTGTTGAGTTGTCCTCTGAATAAATGAAGCAAATGAAAACGGCTGGATTCCTCTAAAACATAATGCTTTGTCGATAAAAAATGCTGAGGAGTGAGTGGCATGAGTCAATCATCATGGTATAGCTGACTTTGTACGCTCGCATTATTTTTGCACATTCTATTCTTTTTTAAATAACAGTTTTTGATTGACATCATGAGGTTGATGTTGAGATGTTGGAAGTTGGAGGCGTTATTGGTGGGATGACTGTGAGGTAGTGTAAAAACATATCTGGCTTAAAGTGAATCAGTTATAGAGTCTGCTGCAATAATTCTTGGTTAAGAAAGGGAAATGTATCCCTTTCTCATGTGAAATACACTTGTGATTTTCATTTTGAACGTGACCGGCTAAGTAAGTGAGTTTGCGATGTGATTGTATGTGCGTAAACAGTAGATTTGGAAGATGTTATCCCGTAAAATCAACTTTGATTGTGGAACACGATATCCTCTTATCGTCAGGGACAGTGGTATTTGGCAATGAGAAGGTAGTCTCAGACTTGGTTTGTTAGTTCTCTTTTACCATTGGCTTAATATGAAAGTGCAGAAAACTTACAAGCTTCGAGTCTTTTTGTAGGAAACGAAGAGCAGCTTACAAAAGAGAAAGGGTGGCGACGAAATAAAGACAACACAGCACAGTTGTAAAAAGAAATTCCATTGAAGTCAGTCTCTTGCCCCTTCTATGTTTGCAATTTTTTGTACCCTTGTAAAGAATACTACTGTTTGAGCATGAAGAGAATGATAGATCACTTCAGTTACGCAACCTGAAAACTTTGCTACCTAATTTGCAATGTAACAATGTACGCATAGATATGTAGTATTAGTAGTAGAGTAATAATGGAAGTAGTAGGAACGAAAGCAACCTTCAAATTTATTGTAAAAGCATGTAATTTTCACAACGTTGTCGTTTACAAGTTCTTTGACTAGTCTACTCAAGTATGAAGCAATTCTCGTTTAGCTGAACTTCCTCGAGGAGCTGTTTTGTAAGAAAAGGCATTGGAATTTCTAGCTGCAAAAAATATTTCTATACAAGCTTTATGTAATTTCCACGGTTTATGTTTTTATTAACCTGGTACTCTGTTTCTGTTTTTCGAGTGATTCGTAATATCTTTCTCCTTGAGGAACTCCCTAGGGGAAGCCTGTAAAAGTGCTGTATGCAAGATAAATTCACTAGCTTAAGATGATGTATTGCATTAGCCTATTGAAATGTTTTATGTGCTGGGACTGGGACGATGAAAATTAATTGGTCTTGGCAAGACTTACTCATAATATTATTTTGCTATTTGTGACAACTTTGTATTTTTTGGCAAAAAGAGGCAGAGGTATGCATAAAAATATGTCTACTAATATGCTAATATGTATACCTATGCGCTGTAAGCAAGCACATTTATATAATTGTATCTGTAGATATCCGCCTTCCTATGCTATGCTAGTCTGTACAGGGAAAAGTAATGTCAATATAATAACAGTTAACGATGGAATTAATGGCACAACATTATATGGAAATATACAGAATAGATTTTTGTCAAAATGTAGCAATCCCATGAAGAAACAATTTTGAGGGCACTGATAGTCAAAAATCAATAGAAGGAGCACATAGGTATATGCATGTATAATGCATAGGCTGATAAATCTCAAATGTGTAGATTACACGTGCTATAATATTGAATAAGTTTGACTGCACACACGTTCATTCTTAACCTTGCGGAAGTATTTACTTTGCATAATTCCCTTGAAAATAAATCTGGATTCGTACCTTAAATCCATTTAGCTGGTAAAAATTCCTTTTATGTTTGCACTTCAGTCCATTATATTTTAGTTTGTTGATGTGAGTGTGCATGTGTGAGTTAATAAGGATAAAAATTATACATAGGTGCATATAATTACGCATACCTAGTTATTGTTTGCTATTCTGCTTCAAGAAAATTGCTACAGAGCTACATACATTTCATTATTTCGAGTGCCAATGCAATGCTAACTAGTGGAAGTGAAACAGACAGCCAGGCTTTGATTTGCAGGGAGAGAAATGTGTATACAATGTTTAGCTTTAGCTGCTGTTGTTTCTCGAAAGTAACTTGGATTTGGAAAGAATCTTCCGAACACAGGAACTACTAAAGTTGTATAACTGACTCGAGTGAGTGACACAGGAGGGATTGACTGGGGCTTCGTTGTCTTCTTCTATAGATACGTTTTCTCCACGGATGAATAGATAAACTAATACTGAGCGCAAAAGGGAGAGAACAAAAAAACTATAAAAGTTTCATCTAAACTATCAACTATAGAAAACTTATATTATTAAAGATTGACGAAGAAGGGGAAGTATGTGTAAAAAGCCTTGTCTATAAATTTTTCTCTNAAAACTATAAAAGTTTCATCTAAACTATCAACTATAGAAAACTTATATTATTAAAGATTGACGAAGAAGGGGAAGTATGTGTAAAAAGCCTTGTCTATAAATTTTTCTCTTATGATGCTCTTAGTTTATTTCGCCTGTGCGATAATAATGATGAAAAAAGGCAAAGATAGGAACTGTTATGTATAGGCGCTATATCTGCATTGCTTACGAGTGCGAATTCATAACCTTGCAGATGGACGGTTTTTCTCAATTCTTTTCTCAATCCTGTTTTCAGTTAATTCAGTTTATCTTTCTGCTTTGCTCAAAGTCTAATCGAAATTGAAAATCAGTAGCGAGGGAAAGAGACAAGGATCTTCTGTTGGATTTGCTTAAAATTATCTTTAGCAGTTTTATGTGTAGTGTGTGTGAAAAAGACATTGTGCATTTTCTGTTGTTTTTACCTTCTTGTCGGTAAGAACAAAAGAGCGGAAGTAGTCTTTTGTTCTGCGTGATAATGTGATTAGAGTTGTGGAAAATAATGTACACAAACCCGCCTGACTATGTGTCACTTTTCTACAGGAAGCAATCCGAAAACCGTCATGTGTTATGTGTCTGACTCTGACTCTCCTCTTGGGGAGCAGTTAACTGTATTACAAGAAGATGCGCATTTCGTTAGCCAATATGTAGTAATAGCAATTATTAGGAACAAAATGTGAGTCAAGTCTTTTTTAGCTCAAGTGAAGCAGAAAAAATATTTTTCTATTGATTTAACTCGGGTGTAGTGTAATGTATAGCACTAAATAAGTTCATCTTCACAGTGCAGTAAACATACACATTCATCCAACTGTCTTATTTACAATTAAAACAAACCTCGGACCTCGTTATTCCTCACTTCATTTTTATCTGTCTAAAAACACAGTGTGATGTGGGGACTGCAGCCTTTCTCCTTGGGAAATATCTTTTAGTTCAAAATTCCGATTATCACAGCCAAAAAAATATTTCGACATTTGAACCGGCTGAAAATACAAATACAACAAGAAATAGTGGATATATAGAGTTCCTTTTTTCTTTAGTTTTCCTACAGTCACTGTCTAGCCTGTCGTCAAAAAAACATTTTTTTTGCGAATTTTTTGTCCTTGCCTTTCTATTTTGCAAAAAAAATTATATGGACTACACAGATATTACTTGTGTGCTATCTCTTATAGGCCTTTATACTATGAAAACATACGTATCTGTTCCCCTGCGGCCTTTCACCATGGAGTAGTAAATTTTTGCTAGTAAGGTATATTTAGAACGTGTGTGCTACTCCTCTGATGATGCTCTTACAGCGTCCGATAAATCACAGCCTACTACAGAGACGCCAGGCTACAGCATGGATAAACACGAACACCAAGCAGCACACATGCAAATTGGACTCTCTACTGAACTTTTACACTTGGAGCATACGTTTTAATTTTTTTTTCAAGCGTCAAGTCATAAAAATGTGTGGATATGGGTCTTTTGAAAGTTCTCTTCTCTACACAAAGAATTGTTTCTAAAAAATTGTTTACATATTTACACACACATATTAGTTACGTGTAGCAGCCCGAATCTGCTGATGAATTTTCTAAATGCCCGTTTGTACTTTGTTTGTATTTAGATAGTAGCTAGTATTAGTGCTAGTTCACGCTATTACATTACAGCTTTCAGGTTACGTACGTTGTAGTGTCCCTTGGGATCCCGCTGTTTTCCTATTTCCCTTTATTTTTCTCTCCTCTCAGATGGTCTCTTTTCTCCGTTTTCCACTTCCGCCAGTTTTCAATCTGAACGCTTTTCAATTTCTGCAGGGTGTAAGATGGCAGCTTTCGTGCAACTGTTTTCAGTTTTTGGGGAAAGGCGTATCCGACCGGTCGGTGGTGCTAAATTATGAAATGGGTTATTAGTTAAAGTTGCTGAAAGAGTAAACATAAAAGGGGCAAGAGCCACGCTCATTTGCATAATTGATGAAAACCAAAGTTGCTGATTTTGGAAGTCAATTTAAAAAAAAGTTTTGAAATTTGACCCAGCTGGAGAAAAAAAATGGTGTATGGGGAAATTAAGATTAGCGGAAACCAGATGTAAAATTAGTGTTATACTGTTACTGCAAAATGAGAGCGACTGCTGATTTTCATTTATTCGTGATTTCCGAAGCTTGTGAAAAGTGATTGTTAAGTAGTCTCTGGTCATCAAAGCTGCTACGGAAGTCTGGGTTGTTTGGGGGAAAGTAAAAGAAAAATGATAAGTGAGTGACGCCACATAGTTCTGTTCTGATTGAATTTGGGTGCAAATATGAGTTGTGGTGAGGGGAAGAGATTGGCGAAGAAGCAGGATTTCATGTTCAAATTCTGTGTGGTGCTGGGAGGAATATTGAAGTGAACATTGTCAAGGACAAAGTCGTCTATATGGAAAATCACCCACCGGATGCCCGCTCCTCGTCTGGCTCCCTTGAAACGCAGTAACAGTTTCAAAAAACTGCTGAAATTGCCCATATGGGGTAACAATTCCTCAGGTAATAATAATGCTTACAAAATTGCTTTTTAGTTTTAAGGGTCATTTTAAAAAGATCTTTCTGCGAGGAGCAGAGGAGCTTAATGTGTGGATATTGGATCCTTAATCTTGAAACAATGAAATCGCGTAGGCAAAGTTAACCAAACCACATTAGGACTTGTCAACTTTGATAAAAGTGAAAGCAACCGCAGAGCATGCATTCTAGTCACTCACACAGCACTTGGCTTGATCAGTGAAGTGCGGCAAATCTCCTTAATTGGACAGCTTTTGATTAATTGTGGTTTGCGTGAGCAAACGAGATATGTGCTTTGCGTTGCCCTCGATGAATTGGTGTAGTGTGTTTAGTAGGTTTGTTGAAAATGACAAATCCGGATCAAATCAATGATTAATGATAGGTTTGCTATATTGGATTGTAACAGCTGATCAGCCGTATAATTAATTTCGTTGTTTGTATCCTTTATTAAAGCGTTCATTCATTATGTATAGCCTTAGTGTACACAATTTTCTGAAGTTATAAAGTAGTTGCCAATTTTAATGACGGCAATTATGATAAAATTTTAAAAATTAAAAGTGGTTGGCAGTATCTAATGAAAGCAAACTTGCACTACCACATCGCGTGTAGACACTTGACACTTTGTCTATTTATCAGATCAAGATCATCTAATCAATGTGGACATGATGTAAAGTACAATTCATTATACAGCATACAGCAACCTGGTCGTCAATGATATTTTAAATTTGACAGGATAACAATAACATATAAGGTGAAAGGGTCGTATCGGTCATCGATACAGTTTGATTTTTTCAATTAATACACTTTCTCCAACTCAGAATAAACACTTAACAGCAATCTTTGCTCCTTGCAATGGATTTGTTAACAATTTCGGTATGCAATAATTTTTCATACTTGGGTTTGGGCATGGACTATGGACCATAGTTTTATGTTGGTAAAATATATTTGAAAAATATATTATGCAAAGGCAAATAGTTATTGGGTGGAGAAGAATGAAGAACGACGCTACTAGGTATATCTGTCTTGAGTTGAGTCTTTGACAATGCAATGATGCTGATGCTGCGATGGGTATTAGGTGTAGGTAGATTACACTACACATTTTGGCATGAATTATTTTATGTTTTATCCACAGTTAGCAGTTAGCATATCAGTTGAGAAGTCCCCAATCCATACTAAACTTCCAGTTCCAGAGTTTCAGGCATATTGCAAGAAATGCGAGATGAAATCATTCTACGAATTTATCTCCGTGATGTTGAATCAAAAAGGAAGCGTATATTGGATGAGAATGGGAATACAAGAAAAAAGTGAAAAAGCTACAAATATCTTGTAAATCTAGCCTTTTACTGCAAATTCCAAAAACAAGCAGCAGCACCTAAGTACCTGCCCATCACCCTATATGAAAACTTATTGCATGCATTCATCTTTGTCTAGAAAGCTAAGCTGCAGCTATGAAAAAGTATTCCAGTTTTCCGTGTAGTATCTAGCTTGCCAGTCTTGCCACAGATTTCATAGCACATCTACTTCTCCACTCAGCTAGTTCTAAAAAGACAACTTGAGTTTTCCAGTGCGGTTCTGGTTGAGTCAGCATCTTTTTTCAGAAGTTTCTCCTCCCTCGCCACTCACTTTTTGGAGATGACAAAAAGAAAAAAGCTCTAGCCTGTGTGTTTAAAGAAAGGGAAGGGGAGATATTATAAAAGAACCTCACACATACCATTTTGATATCCATGTGTATCAAACGACAGCATTCAAGTTCATTCATAACTGATGCAGATAAAAAATTAACAACATAGTCGCCATATTGTTTGTTTCGTATGCTTTGGTGTTTGTCTGAATTAGTCGATGACGAGTGTGCGGAACAATTTTTTATCTTATATGTATATATTGGTACTTCTCGCTTTTCGATTAATCAATTTCAACTACTGCAGGCAAAAGCGTCCGTTTTATTAAATACATAGCTTTAAGCGTCTTTACTTAAGTGATGACAAAGATTGAACAAAAGGTTGCATGCGAATCGATGAAAAGTTATTGTTTTGCTGGCAACTGCAGTATAAAACAAAATGGAATGTCATAAGGCACAACACTTGTGGAAAGTGGGTATGTCAGGTCAAAAATACTGGTAACTCGAACAATTTATTTTTATTTTTGAAGTTTCTAAGGGTTAAACACCAAGTGTTTCGTATATAGAAAGCTATCAACTGTGAGGGACATATTTTATTTGCACACTTGTCGCCATTAGTACAGAAGGTGGAAGCATCAGGTATGAGGACTGTATAAAATTACCTAGTAGGGATGGATAACACTTAATTTGCGTTAGTTCTTGCCATATTACACGAAGTAGGAATGTTTACTGACTAATTTTCTTCAAATTCCACGCGGTTGGTTTCAGACCAGGCCCAATATAAATATTTATTTACTTGCATTCCATTTTATCGTAACCGTTGGTTTGATTAAGAGTCTCATCGCACAGCACAGTACATGCATAGGTACATATTGTTTTACTATTACTGAACTGTAAGGAAGCTTACTTTCTTACTCCTTGTTTGTTTACCGAAAGGATCTGTGTCACCAATCACTAATGTAAGTAGTGTGTAATTTATGAGAAGGGCAAATATGTACAGACAGAGACACGGGGAAGCGTTCCTCATAATATGTCTTTTGCAGTAAGTAACGTTTTGTTATTGAAGCTGAAGCTTAAAAAATTGTATGACAAGAGTGGGCTTGAATGCTGAATGCAATCTACATCTGCGAAGAGGGAGAGGGTTATATTCAAGAAGTCGGAGATAATGTTACAACTGATGTGTGTTTTATGAGAAAAGTAGAAAACGGGCCGACGGCAGCTTTTATTTCATACTGTAAAAAGATGGGTTTAAAAGAGTTTCCTTTTTTTCTTTCTTCAATGAAAGTATCCAGACGTTTGCCTTGCCGCTACTGCATTGTATTGTTTGAGAGAGCCTCTCAGACTGAAAAATGCAATATAAACAAATTCAGATCCGTAATATTTTTCGATCGCATGGACTAAGTGTTAGAATGGCTTGGTAATTTAATGTGGATTAATGCATAGTTATGTATGTTTATAAGCATTTTTGTGTCGCAACGTCTACTTCTACAGTCGTCTTATCGCATCTTGCGAAAATAAATGATGGCTGGTTGAGAAATGATGTCGGTGCCGATGGTGATGTAACTAGTGTCGTAAAGCAAACTCTCCTATGCATAAAGTCGTATATTTGCAAGTATGGTGGAATCTGTACATGCAAGTAAGTACAATTAAATAATACATAGAACAGCAATATAAAGTTGCTATTTGGTTAAAATTATTGTCACTCTCTTCTTTGTTTGTCTTTATTATCTTCAGAATGAATTCTAGTTTGAATTGATGACTGTTTGAATGTAATGTTTGCCTTCTTACTCATTTCCTCCCCATTGATTGCCATAACATGCAGTGGGCTACATGGAAAACGGGAACCACCACCGCGCAGCCAACTTTCTGTCATGTACCGGTAGTGGTAGTGTTTTCCTTGGTAGAGCATCCGTGTTAGGTTTCTGTGAGACGAAATTATTGTGTAGGAGTAGGGTACATTTCAAAATGGCAACGTAAATGTCTTTCAAAGTGAAGGAAACAAAAGTATATGTGCATCGTGGGTCAAATAGCGGCAAATGCTTTCCAACTAGGAAAAGGACAGAAACTTTTTACGACTGCAAAAGGGACATGGAAAGGGAAGAACTTAGACTGGGAAACATTTTTCATTAGGATGGGTAGAATAATTAGCACAGGAACGCATCATAACGTGCATGAATTGAAATGTTTCCCACTGTTCAGTATTTGTTTTTTCTCTAAATTTGGAGTTGACTACATATAATAAAATGTGTGTAATGAAGTACAAATCAAACATATAAAATATATATTTTAGCATTCCATCTGCTTGACATTACCTCATATTTTGATAGTTTTTAATATGTCAAACAAGGAGGAAACTTATCATATATCCGGACAGGTATAGAATTTCCTAAGGTGAAATGAACAATAACTTTGATGACGTGTTGAGAGTGGGTTAAATAATTTGTGTTAAAAGGGCATTAAAAAGCTAAAAAGTACTACAAAAAGTTTTTTGTGAACACTCCCTCCCACTCATATTTTGGTCTTTGCCTTGCTCACTCACCACCCTTCTTGTTCTGACAATGATTGGGTTTTGTACTTTAATGACTATTTTCAGTACACGTACAGCTGGATTATTGTTGAAAAGATCCTTCAGTTTTTTTCTCATAGCTTTCTCTGTGAGACCACAACGCAAGGCTTGTTCACACTGCTGAATATGTTGACCTTTGAGCATGAAGGATCAAGTCTCCACTCTCCAGTCTCGTCCAAAGAGGAGAGAATCGAAAGACCAAAAATAATTTTTATTACGTTTTAAACCCTTGTTATGAGCAAGTAGACACTCATTCCATGTTTTCATCATAATGTGATCATACACAAAGCGAAAGGGATACGGGGGAGCAGAAGCAAAAAGGGAAACGTGTGGCAAGCCCATTATTCCCTGAATTGAGCTGCTGGTTCATTTTCTTGGCTCCCTCATCTGCTTTACCGAGTCTCTTTCTAATTTGAAAGAAGCGAAGCAGTAATCACACTGTCAGGTTGTTGTGGTGGTAGAATTCTTTTTCCTCTGGGCATTTCCATCATGCATACGCAGTCAAGAAACGTTCCCTTTATTTTTGTAACGAAGCAGCCCTTCGGATGTATTTTTTGTTTTACTCAAAAGTTAAGGGAGTAGGAAGGAAAATATTTCTGTAAATGCCTCCAGTCAAAGTCAGTTTTTCCCTTCACTTCCTCCCTTTGTTTCTGGTTCTGGAGAAGTGAGAGCGACAGGGGAAAGAGGTTGGTGGTGATCACCATCACTCTTGAAAATAGCCTTGGGAAAAATATCGTTTCTTGGACTTTTCCAGCTCACTTTGGCATTCTGAGCAGGAGAGTTCAAAGTAAATGCGTTTAATGCTCTCCAGCTCCATTCCCACACATGTGCCATTGTTGTCAGCTAGTAGCGAGAGACGAGAGACGCACACGTAACATTCGTACATTTTTATTATTGCACACCCATAAAGATAATGATTGTCCAGCAATATATTTCCCTTCAGAAACTAGTATTTTAGGACTGTAGCACTAGGACTTAGGGGATACAGTATTCATAAAGATGGACAAAGGACGTTTACGCCTTGTTGTCCGCTTGGCCGGACAAAAATTACATTGCATCTTCACATGCATTGCACGCATCGTCTTCGTCATCCATCGCTGGAAAAACGACTTCTTTTGATGCTCACATCAGTGCACTGTTTCAATCTAATCCCCTTTATGGTGTGAAAAGAAATATCTGTTTCTTTATAGTATTTATGTTGTTATAGTAAGAAATGTATGTAATACGGACTATTTTGTAATAATTTTAAAACTCGAATAATGCAGTCTTTAGTGTGACTTGTTCAGCAGAACAAACATGGTATTATCTTAAGCACGCATTTAAAACTAAGCAGTTAGCATAGCAGCCATTGGAGTAAATGGTTATTTTATATCATAAACAAATGTATTCATACTACTGAGCTCTGATGTAAAAGGCACATTTGGGCATTATCTAATCTTACATAAGTAGCAGCAATATACCTATATGAAACTGGTAGTTTGGTAGAATATTAAAAGCTAAAAAATGAGCAGTAGTTTGTCAAGTATCAAGTATCGGTTTACTGTTTATATACCGTGTTTTGGATGTAGTACGATACTTCCTTCCCACTATTCTTTTCCCGCACAGCTAAATCCTAGTCTGGCCCTTTTCGTGAAAAAATTACTGTTGTAGTTGCACTTCATTTGTACAGAAGTGAATAAAAATGAACTTGAGTGGAGGAAACCTTTTTCACATAATAGGTGCATCATCATAATAGCATACCTAGATGTGCTGTACAAGGGTAAAAGGTTTACCGTGAAAAAAAATATGAAAAAGATAAGAGATTAAGATGGAATAAATGTTACTCCTGGCTAAACAGCTGCCCCTTTTGTAGGGCCAGAGGATGTGGAGTGGTTAATATGTGGGTTTTGACTTGAGATGAATTTACAAGAATCGTTGCGATTGTCAAGCTTCCAGTACAGAATACGAATGGTCTGTGCACTACTTCCTTACTTGATTTGGCTGCAACTTATTTATACACATTCACGGAATAAAAGTTGAGGAGGGCTCATATTGTTAATATGCTTATATACCCCATGGCCCATCGTGATGTTCAACCGTGAGCACTGCAGCATCCTTACTAACTACCGCCATCCACCATCGGTATAGGTATATGCCTTGCGATTGCTGGTCAGTGGTACAAGTCGTATTTCAACGTAATGATGATTGTTGCTGGTTGCTGTTTTATTTGGAGACTCACACATCCTGTGTGTTAGGCACAGCGATTTTACAAGGATGGCTATAGTAAGGTTGACGTATGGCATGGGCTGGCAGTTCCAGCCAGTTGGGTGTTTTGCTATGCTCGTTTATTTTTAAAAGCATGTGTTTAAGCAGTACGCTAAAAAATGACGAGCAGCAGAATTTATATTTTATAAACTGGGTGAGCTTTCAAAAGGCTTGAAAGCCATCATCAAAGATGATTTTTCATAAAGTGCTTTTATGAATTATCTGTATCAACAAAAACGAGTGGTGGTGGTGGTGGACTGTGAAAAGTGAAGAGCTTAAAAAAGATATTCCATCTTGGATATTTTATTCTTCAACACTTGTATAAATTCTTCAAGTTTACAGATACGCGTAGTTTTTCTTTGGCTATACGGTTTCTTACAAAACTCTTGTGCATTTCTGTTGGGTGGACTGTTACCCTGGCCTTGTTGGCTGCTCATCACCATGTTTTCATTATTATTATTATTATGTTGCGTTATTACAAAAAATATTTGCCAGAATGTGAATGTGCACTTTGGCTCTTGGAATTCCGTTCATTGGCAGAGGGATTTACTTCATAAAAATTTATTGGTTTAAGGCTGTATACCACGACGCGCAACGCTGTTTACTGGCCATTCCTTGCTGACTTTTTAATTGTTAAAAAGTAGGATTTCTAGCAAGAAGTTGCACCAAGTGAAAAATATGGTGGTGGTCTGGCATTCTCAAACTTTCATTTCGTAACTCTCATGTAAGCGAAGCGTTGTGAGAACAAGAAGCAGCTCTTGAAAATGGAGTTTTCTGGATTAGGGAAGTCGCACATTAGGGAAGTGTCTGTTCTTACGTATTGGAGATTTTTCTTATTTTAGCATCGTTTCTTTGAAATAATAATACTGCTGCTTGGTAATAATCAAATACAACAGTAGCCACAGTCAGAGGAGTTTCTTAATAGTGTGTATGTATATAGTATTACTTTTAACATTTAAAAAGGCTAGATAACAGAAATGTATTCTGTATCGCTGATGCCCATACATATACAGCACACGGTTGCGTGTGGAATTAGATTTGTGGTTTTTGCAGAAAAGTAGTTTAAGTAAACACAACAAATAATTAACCACAGTGGAGCGATGTTTTAGGCGAGACAAAATAACGAGGAATTAAGTGACAGAACTGTCAAATTCTACAATTGAGCCAATTTTAGCTGAAATTTTTTAACGCTCATGCGAAACAATTTCTCATTTGTAAACGCGTTTGTGTAAAAAGGAATGATGGGGTGCATGCAAAAATAATAAATTTCACCTGTGTACTTTACAATTCGCGATTTAAACGGCAATTTTTGTTTTATTTTGGCGAGATCAAGATGGAGTGACTGGCAAAATATGTACGTTGGCTCTCTCATCATCGCTAATCTTTGTAGCTGTGAATCGTGAACAAAGTGTATGAGAATTGGAGGAAGTGACTAGCAGTTTTGCATTTGTGCACTCAAAGTTTACAATGTGAAGCGATCTAGAAACTGGCAAAGGAAGAATCTGTTTATTTAAGTGCGTCGTGCATGCTCTCGTATTTGATGGAGTAGGAGGAGGAGGATGTATCTACATTTTATAATGTGACTTGAGTAAATCGTTTTGCGTGCCTTTTCAATGGTTTTATCAACTCACTTTTAGAGAACACGTTTTAGTTTTAAAGAATTGCAAAGGGGATACTTGACTCTCCTTTCCAAGTGACAAAATGTATTCTTAAGGAAAATTTACGGATTTTCTCCACCCCTATGACATGTCATTGTGACTTATTGTTATTGCGGCAACACTTGCAGCATTGCGCGACTACCATACTATCATCTCCACCTACTTCCCTTGTAGAAACTAGTGCTCCGTCCCATTGCGCGGAGGATGAGAATGAGAAAAGGAAGGAAGAACGGATTACTGCTGCTTGGAGTGTGCAAGTGTGGAAGTTACAGACTCTAGAGCTTTTATGACCACCTCTATGAAAAACAGAATAGAAATGTGTAGTAATGGCACACATGCATGCAAGATCTGGACAGATTTATTCATGATTTGTCGACAATATTCACTATTTTTGATTTAGTATGAAGAAAAACTAACACATGAGAGGACACGAATGTTGAAAGTTTTTTTAAAAATTCACTGGTACTTTGGAATACGTGCACCACCTATGAAGAAATTTGCTCGTTTCTTTTACGATCAGAATGTAATAATTTCTCATCTAAAATGAGGGATATAATTTTATCAGGTTGAGAATGATGTCTCACGCCTACACTTACTAGCTGGTATTACTATAGCATACTTGAATTTACAATATGGACAATTCCTGATTTTACCTAAACTACTAAACATTCAGATCACTAGATTAGATAATAAGCTTTGCAAATCGCAACACTGATGATGGCGGTTGGTTCTCAGATCTTTATATCATAAAAACAT
>JAHZND010005196.1:0-10049 GCA_027744115.1 Acrocyrtus sp. NNG-2020 | reverse complement strand
GAAGAGAAGCACATTTTTTGCCTTGCCCTTCATTTCAAACAATTTTGTTTTGTTTACTTTTGAATATTGCATGGAATTTTCTTCATGAAAAAGAGCTTTTTCCATGGGCAGTGTTTTTTTCCTTTTCATCTGTTTTCCTCTCCCCTTTTTCGGGACAGGATATAGGAAAAATATATAAAGTAAATTGGTCTGTTGTTTGTTGGTATGCACTTATGTATCCCGTCCCATTTCACATTTCCCCTTCACTGCAAGAGTGCAATGCACGTGTTGAGGAGTGCATTTTCTGCGAGGACGTGAGTGAACTGTGCTCATTTCATTTTTATTCTTGTGTGCACGTTGCACATTTTTTTCGAGCTAGACTACTCACACAAGGCACAATATTTGTATATTCCTTTATGAAAATAAATCAAGTAATGATAAATTGAAAAAGAGAGTCTGGCTAGAAAGGAGAAAAGAAGTTGGAAGGAATATAGTGAGGTGAATATGTTGACTTTTTTTCAATGAGTGGGGAGGTGACATGAATGTATTTTTGCATTATTGCAAAAGAGCAGTTGGTTTTTTTTCAAAGTGGGACTGCTGCCAGAATAAAAAAATGTAATATCCCTCACTTGTTCATTCCATTAACGAAAAGGAATAGGAGGAGGATGGGAGAATAAATTGAGTTTATTGCAATTTTCGCAATTCTGAACGGAAAAAAAAGTTGGCAAGAGTATGAAACTTAACGTTTACGTACGCTCGTACCCAAAAAACGACGAAGATAAAATACTGGCACAAATGGATTTAGAATGGAGTAAATAAAAATTGTGCGTTGCATTTCAGATTTTTCCAAGAAGAGAAGAAAACAGCCATTTCGACTCTTTTACTCCTCATTTTGCAGAATGACATGTGAGGAATGTCACTCACTGAACAGGAAAAAAAAGTATTTTTGCGAAATCTCAGCAAAAAAAATACTTTTTTACTTAGAGAAGAGGATAGAGGAAAGAAGAGCTATCCCGTCAAACTGAGATTTTCTGTATGAATTCCTAAGCAGACAAAATCAGAATGTTTTAGAAGAACTTCCCCTCAACTTTTTTTTCTTCCTTTTTCGCATATGTGCCATCAATCAGGGAAAAAAGCAGGACGGGGAAAACGCTACGGCACGTCTCATCCGTCTCTCTCGATGTGTAAGCTTTGCTTAAGAGAATGAATGATCTTTCGAGTAGAAAAAAATAATGCGAAACAAAAAAGGTTGCAGAGCGGGAGCCACAACGTACAAATATTTCTCTCGCGTACAGAAACAAAAAGGAACACATTTCACAATTTTTTCCTTTCCAGTCATGTAAAAAATTTGTCTTTGCAAAACATCGTTTTTACGTCTACTTCAGCAAATGGGGAAAAAAGATTTTTTTGGAGCTGTAGCTCTGTCTGACTCATCCCATGCTATAATTATGGAGTAGTGGTAGAAAAGCGACACATTTCTCTCCTTTTTTTACAGCCGTCTCCTTTCCGTCCTTTTCAATAGTGAAATCAGAGAAGTTGGAGCTTTTGGAGGTAGATGAGAATCAGACTTCCTTTTTGTAGGGGTGCTTGTAAAACTTGTGAGAGGTAAAAGGAGAGATGATGTGAGAAGTGGAGATGTACAACGCATGCATTCGCAACGAGGTTTTTCTGCAGATTACCACATTTTTATTTCTATCAAATACATATTTTCCGTTTTCTCTTTAAATGCGCCCATCTGCCATCCCAACTCCACCAAACGGATCTGTGCGTGCATTCCGTATTCATTTCCTTTCTTTAAAAAATTTTGACTAGAGGAAAAACCCAATCATGAAATTTTGCAGAGACAATTTACTTCTCAGCGTTCTTTAATTTGTAGTAGGAATGAATGTGAAGCGAAATGTTTTTTTTCAAGCCGTCCATGCTATATAACATGCTGAATAGCCCCATATATTTTCCATCCTTATGGATTCCCTGTCGTTTCCATCGGATCTCATGTTTTCTGGCTGCTGTCTCCTTTTTCTCCTTTCATATCTCAGCCAGCACTTCCCTATTTTCCCTTTTTCCTTCAATCTCGTTTGGGGAAAATTCTCTAATTTCGAAAGGAACACTGCTCTACGACTACGATGTTCCTCTTCACTCCACTTGAGAAACTTTTTTATACATCTCGTCTCTGCACGCCATAGACATAACCCATCTCCCATTTTTGGCAGCTAGTCCATCCCTTTCGTAGAAAATTTACCGGCTCTTTCCCGCCTTTTTTCCTTCTCTACTATTTTATAAAACCCGACTTGCTCAAAATACCTATATGTACATAATCCTACACATCATCTGAGGGTCATCCAGTTCAGGTGAGAACCGGAAGTGAAGTCTGTGATTTGAGAACTTTTCCAAAACTGGAAAATGGAGTTTTTTATTACTACCCTCCAACTTTGACGTTACTTTCCCCTCACTATATCTCCTGCATTAATATCACTTATCGGAGGACCGTCATACTTTTTTCCACTTTACAAAAATTATTCTCTCTGTTCTTCACTAGAAATGAAAGATGTAGGGACATCCCAAGCAAAAAATAAAAGCAGCAACAGAGAGAAGAGTACATTTTTCATGAAAAGAAAAACAGACTTTTTACTGCTCCTCTTTTCTCGTTCTCTCTCCTCTCCGGCATAATATAATTTTTTTGTATGCAATAGCATTGGCAATAGGAGGAATAGCCAAATAGCTTACGAAGAGTGAGAATGTCAGAGGGAGAGAAATTGTAGCGTCGTTCGTCGTCCTCTTCTTCTCTCCTTCCCTAACAAGCATAAACAGCAGGAGTACACTTTTTGGAGTTTTTTGGATGGAGCATTGCACCGCACTAAAATCATAAAAGAAAGAAGGAGCCACATCAGCTTTTTATTCATCTCATTCCATTTGCCTTCTCTGAGAGGAAAACACCGACATCATCACAAGAGAAAAAAAGGGAAGCCAGAGCTAGAGCAGAAAGAGTAACAGCAGCATTAGGCAACAATGCAGTGGAGTGGAGGAGAAAAAAAAATTACATAAAAGCTTTCCCAATCCCAAAAAATATATCTTTTTTCCCAGCAAGGATAGGAGAGCAAAGGAAGGCATTTGTTGGAGTTAGAGGAAAACCTTCTTCTTTTTTTATACTGAACAGTGAACTGAAGCTAGTTCGAAGTTCTAGCTGTGTGTGAAGCTCTGAAAAACATTTTTTTGTATCAAGCCATGTCATGATGATGGCATATACCCGACCACCACCGCACTTACCATATCACTCTTTCGTCCTTTTTCCCCCTTTTCCCATTTCATTTTGAATGTTTTTTAGCCTGCTCCTAACATTCAACATTCTCCTTCTGGTTCTCAGTTGTGCATTGTGAACGTGAAGCCAAAAGCTCTTCTCTAATGCTGGTGCTGTGTTTGTCCTCGTGTTCCCGATTCGAAACAGACTTTACTATTAAAGCCAAAGCCAAGAGCCAAAGCTTTGAGCAGAGCGGACGTGTACGCAATCTTCCTTCTCTCTCTTCCATTTCCACCAAACAAAAAAAAAGTACGACGTAGTTTTGGAGAGAGCGAGAGAATAAAAAGGAGAGAGAAGAAAACAAGTCGTTTCATCGTTTTTCTTCCTTTTCGTTGGGAAATTCGATGACTCCGCTGCTTGTTCTGCAGCCTAATGCTGGCTTGTCGCTTTTGGCTCTCCTTTCTTATATAAAGCGAAAAAAATAGGAGGAAAGCTGAAGCTCACAGGCTGAAGCTGAAGCTGAATAAACTCACGATATTTTTCTATGTGATCATGAGATCGGAGATGGGAATGAGTCTACCACTTTATCTTCATCAGTTCAGCTCTTTTTTCCCTCTCTCCATCATCTCCCTTCTCGCAGTCATCATAAAAAGAGAAAAAAACGAGGATAGAAAGGATACAACCAGAGAGCAAAATGCTTAGTCCACATTGAGCACAACATGTACGCAATCCTCTTCATATTTTCTCTGAATTCTGACTTTGGCTTCGGAAGAGTGAAAAATGCAGTGCACACACATGATGATAATGATGACGAAAAATTTAATGTATAGAGAAAAAGTGCAATATATTTATACGGGCCGGAGGATGATGCCAAATCTATACCCGATTATACCCTGATTATACAACAGAATCCAGAAGACAATTGTACCCAGAGAGTAGAGGCGGCTCTTTCATTTTTTAAATATGCCTCTTTTTATCCATACTCCGTACTACTAAAAAATACATACTTTTTTCTCCTCTACGTATAGTATAGGTAAAAATGCACTTTATGATGAGATGACATGCATGCCTGGCGTTTTCCATAGAAAAAGGATGATGACTATCATCATCATCACCATTTCCACCATTTTCCACTGTTTTTCTTTTCGTAAAAAGCAGTCTGATAAGGTATTTTTTCCCTACATATATGCCCTTATATCCCCCTATTATTTTATTTTTATAGGGAGAAGTAATTGTGAAAATCATCCACGGAGGAATAGCTCCGAACATTACTGCTCTATAATGGATATATGATTATGGAGGGATACAGACAGCATTACAGATTACACTGCTGCTGCACACGTAGTGCATATGCATATATTTTCTTCTCTGTTCTTTCCATACACCAAAAAACTCCGTTCATTATTACGAGAATTTAGCAGGAAAAGGAATTAAGGATTTTTTTTTGTGTGGAGAGAGCTCTACGCTATTTTCCCTTGTGTGTGGTGAAGCAATATAGACGGAGGGAGCCATATAAAAATGTACAGTATGTAGGTAGATGGTAGATGGTGTGGCAGTGTTCTTCCCTTTTTTATTATTGAGTTGCACAACAGCAAGAGTAGCGTACCCAATTCTTCCATACGTGTCTTAAAGCTATATACTTTCAGCCTTTTGGCTCCTTTCCCCAAAAACAGACAAGTTTTTACTCCATCACCGTCATCATCATTGTATCATATCAGGAGAAGAGAGCTTTTTTAGAGGTTCTTGCATGACATATTATGGACATTTTTTTCTGAAAGAGAATATTACTATATACAATTTTTTTGTGTAAAAAAGTCTTTAGCAAAATAAAACAGTACCTTCTGGGTACGAGAGAGAGAGGGAATGAATATAGCGAAAAAATATATTAAAAAGGTTCATATTTATATTCTCTGTGTGGATGTGGATATTATTTTTTTTTCGTATATAGTGGCAGTTGTTTTATTATTGTGTGCTTGTGTTGCTGCTTTTAAAAGCATGCAATAATTCTGAAAAGCAGTTTTTTCTCCTTTAATATAAACGAAAGGGGTATAGGAGGATGCATGCAATAATAATAGTTGAAATAAATGGAAATGGGTTTAGCCTGCCAAAAGAGTGCACATAAACGGAGAGAGGAGAGCCTTATACAAAATCTATACAATCTTATATACATTTTTTTTGCTACTGCCTCCACACACATCCACATTACTATTACTACCTAGAAAAAGAAGAAAAAGGTGCACAGGAGACAGAGCATATTTAATAATATGAAAATGCTAGGCTAAAAAATAGTTTTTTTCTGGTTAGTACTCCTTCTCCTCTCTCTCCTTCACTAAAAGCTTTCCTATTAGTGCTCCCTTTCAAGCTTCTCTGTGGAGTAGTGGAGGAGCGGAGAGATCCCATCATATGTAGAGAAGTCTTTTATATGCCCTCGCTTCTTATTTTTTCCCTACTAACATGCCTCATAAAATGCTTATTTTTCACAAGAGAACAGGACACACACACTCGCCGTGTGTTTTCTAGAGGAGAGCTAACTATTACTGAGCATAACTGCATAGAGTGCAATGCATACAACTCCTATAAGCATTTTTATCCTGTTTCCATCCATTTTTCTTAATTTTACATTTTGCCAGTGCTGTATACTTCTCCCCGTTATAATATGAGATGGATGTGGTGGTGGTGGTGCTCTGTTTCTGGTGGCAATGGCATAGGAAAGTAGGCACTAGGCATCATCAAACAAGCCAATCCAGCCATATGTAGCTTGTAGCCAAAAGACTCTGTCCTCTTCATTTTTTTTATTATTGTAGAGTGAGAGGGATGATTTCACGATGAGAACGAATATCGCAAAAAGCAGCCTTTAAAAAACATGCGAGGGATGCATTTTACTTCTCTTTAAAGGTGTAATACCTACAGCAAGAGGCAAAATAGCTTCTCTATTACTCCACTAGTCTCATTCTATCGGAATTTTTTTTTCCTGTGTGTAGCGCAGATATATGCTTGAAGCGGAGAGCACTGCTCTATCCGCATCAGTTTTCTGTCCATGCAATATTATATTTTCTGCTACTTGCTTAGCGTTAAAAATACGTGAAGAGCTCAACTTGAACCGAGTTCACATCCAAACGCGAACAATCTCAAAAAGCACAATTCCCTCCCATGCAATTCCTCCTCTCAGCCAAAAGCATTTATTACTCACATCATGACAAACCATAGCATGAGAGCTTGTTTCGCCATAGCTAAAGCAAAGAAATACCATTTTTCCACAGAAAACCCTTTTACGTCCTCGTTACAAACTAAAAGTAAATACGAGTTATTCTCTAACTCCAACATAGCAAAGAACAGAGTTAGCAAACCAAAAAAAATATAACTTTGAACATTTCAGCCAGCAGCAGAAAAGCAGCAACTAAATATCCTTCTTTCTGTGACTGTACCTTACTCTCTCAATACAAAATTATTATTATTTTTCTCACAGTGTAGGTATTCCCCATAAGAAAAACAGTCATAGCCAGAGAGTTTTTTTTGTACAGCCACCGAACAAAATATCTATTGCAGCCTGCTGAATGTTTGAGAGCCGTAGATCTGTCATATATTTACCACCACCACCTTATTCTTAACTCTCAGCCACTCCAACTCTCAACTCTCCGCTATGCTTTTTTATTTTATCAAATGCTCAAAACGCTCGTCCGCTTTAGCTTTAGTTTTGGCTTTCGTTTTTTTTCTTCTCTTACAAAACAGCTCTTCAGTCTTCAGAGCATTTAACATCATCTCCACTTCCACTATTACTCGCTATGCATAAGGAATACATAGAAAACTCTGCTTCTCGTAACCTCAACGTGTTATAAAATTGTTGGAAAATGCTTGGCTTTTCGTGTGCTCGCAATATATTTTGTGAAGGATCACGGTTATCATGTAGACTAGCAGCGACTAGCTGAAATGTAATAAGTGTACCACACACACAGAAAAACTTGTGACTAGTCAACCTCCATCCTTTTCATCCATATCCCTAAAATACGAAAATAACATCGTGAGTATGCAGGAGAGTCGCGGAGGAGAGTAGGAGAGCGAAAAATAAGGATGGTAGGAATAGGCGAGATGAGTGCATTTTCTGTGTACAATTTTCATTCTTTTTTTTCTGAAAATGCTATGCCTTTACTCTTTACACTTTACGCTGTTTGCTATGCTCTATGTGTATCTATCCTTTTTATACATAACAGAAAATACAAGTAACCATCATCATCATCATCATCGTCATATTCTCTCTCTCTCCCTTGCAAACACACTAAATATAAAATATAGAAAAAAAACTCAACTTATTACTTAGAGCAAAAGAGAGAATGAAGATGGAAATGAAACAGTTTTTCTACAGTTTTTCATAAAATTTGCTCGGAAATTTTACGCGGAGAGAGGTGAAAATTGTGTGAAAATGTTCAGCTCACTTTCCGCTACAGAAAGGCTATTTTTGTGGGTGTGAAAACGGAGGATTTCCTCCTGAAAATTGTGCTTGAAAAGTAAAAAAAAAGGAAGCCAGCGAGGAAAAGGGAGAGAAGAACGAGAAGGAAAAAATAGAAGAAGACGAGCACAAGAGGAGAATAAAATTATTTTGTAAGAGGAGTCAACTCTGCAGACACACCAAAAAGTATATAATTTTTAGTGAAAATTGCGCAAAAATCGCAGAAATTGCGATTTGAAATTTTGAATGGGAACAGGATTGTGCGGGAGAGAGGAAAACGAGAAAACGGAGTTGGGAAATAAACTTTTGTCAGTCGTTTGTGCGCAAAGAAGAGTTTGTTTTGGGGTGGTGAAGAGGAAAAGCTGGAGGAGAATGGGGAAAATGTGAAGAAAACGTAAATTTTTAGATAGAGAAGAGTGCGTTTTGGAGAAGTGACTTTAAACTAGATTTTTGATGGTGTTCTCTTTACCAAATGGAAATTAAATGAGTTAGAAGCTGGATCTCTGCTGGAGAGTGATTGTTTTGGTGGTGTGAACAGTTTTGGTGAAGGAAGGTGTCCCAGTTTACAGAAGACAGAGTGAAGAAATGGATTCCTTAAAGGGAGCGTTATCTTCTTGGTGGAGGACGGATTTTGGAAGTTGGAGCATCAGCGGAAACTTGTGAAATGATAAGTGATAAGTTGGATAGTAAAAAGTTAAGTAATGAGCCGGGATGCCCTCGGTCAGTCTTAATGAGAATAGTGTTAGTGCTCCTCCAGAAAGTCAGCAACCTGGACAGCAGCCTGGAGGGCCGCATTCGTACCCACCACCCCCTCCTCATCAACAACCGCCCCCACCACCACCGTCTGGACATCATCAGTATCCAGGTGGTGGTGGCGGGGTGTATCCTCCATATCCTGGCAGGACAGGATATGAACATGGTCCGCCTCAGCACCACGTGAATAATAGTGATCCCATGGCTGTGTCACAGCAGCATCCTTATCAGCACCCTTATCCGCCTCATCAACAACCTCCGATGAGATTTCCCGGTAAGCAGTTGTCAGAAATTTGGTGTACAGTGTACCCTTTTAGATTCTTGACAACAACAACACCCACCCTCTTCAAGTAGTTATACGTGCCATTGTTGGAATTTCGAGAAAAGAGTAACTAATCATGCGGCGTTGTTCAAAACAATTTTTTGTTCCAGGTAAACCGTTGCCAGGTGGTCCACCGGGCTCCCAGCAACAGCCTCCACCAGTATCCGGCCAATATCCTCCTCCTCCACAAATGCGTAGTGGTGGCTATCCACCCACAGGACCTGCTGGAATGACAGGCCAAAGCATATCGCAACAAAGTGGGCCAACGCCCACGCTAAACTCACTTCTCCAACCTGGAGCAGCCGGAGGTAGCAGCACTGGTGCTACAGGGACTCCTCCTGGAGGTGCTCCTCCATCGATGCCAGGTCACGGCCAGCCACACCGGTACCCTCCCCCGCCAACTGGCTACGAGCACAACTCTTATAACATGCCCCCTCACAGTAAGTCTGATTACCCGGCCGGGCCACAAGGCTGGCCACCTCCGAACCAAAGGCCTCCTGTCAACTCCTACGGACATCCCCCGCCTCCCCAATTTCAACAACAAGGATTGTATAGACAGGTAAGAGCCAAATATCTTTCTTCTACTCCTCCACCACTCATGTCAAAAAATGTCATTCCCGTCATCGTCCTCTTCTCGCTCATGTTTTGTCGCGTGGGAATCACTTGTTATCAATCTCTCTCTGGCCATAAAAGATTACCGTGTCACATGGCACTCTACATACATTACTCCCTATCAACAACCACTTTCTTCTTTAACTCTCTATATCTCTCTCTCTCAAAACCATGTCACTTCATATGACTCATCCTTCTCTATATCTCCATCGGCTTTGGCAGGCACACAACACACAACACCACCACCAAATGTAAACAAAATAATGACTCGGTTCACTAGAACTCTCAAAATATCAAGGAAATATCAATTTGCATATATTTTCGTATGCTCTCCACATGTCCTCTCATATGCATCTCATCGCCTCCTTTCCTCTAATTCCTTTCATCCATCCCTTTCCTAAAAAATAATCATCCTCTTCTACAAAGCCCCATTTCAAACCATTTATTGACATTTCAGCTTCATTCACTAATTAGACCAAAAAGATATATTTCTCCTAGTCCCATAATCTCCAAAATGGTATGTGCACACTAAATGGAATGGAATAGTAAATGTCAAAAAATTTGGAGGGAACTTTTGCTGAGACATTTGTAAAAAAAATCCGGTGGCATTCCGTCTCCTTTTCATTCATTGCCAATGAATAGAAAAAAATACATAAGTCGTTTCTCTCATCTACTTCAACTGAACATGAAAAATAAGAGAACGA
>JAHZND010005195.1:0-11021 GCA_027744115.1 Acrocyrtus sp. NNG-2020 | reverse complement strand
ACCTCAGGAGCTCCGTGACCACTGCTGCCTCTTGTCAGTAAATTATAGTGTATATCCAGCCTTCCAAAATTTCAGTCTCCTGCTGTGTTGACGTATTGCTTTTCCTCCAGAAGTTGGCAGCCTTGTGGAAAAGCTCCGTTGTTGGGCACAACACGGCACACAACACAACAGGAAATGCATTAGAACATGCATAACACATTATTTGCACATCACCCACAAAAAACAGTTTTGTAAACAAGAGCTGCGCACATTAGTCCTCGTGTGGCTACCTATGACAGGGAAAAATTTCGGGCTGTATTGATAATAAAACAATTTTAATGTGGTTAGTTGTGTACATTTTATTTAGCTGATTTGACACCAACTCTGTAAAACCTTTCCCTAATGTGAGGTGAGGATGAGAACGTAATGCACAGAAATGCTAAGAGTTGCGTGGTGCGTGCGCGGCTAACATCGCTCATACACATTTCCGTCTTTCGTTTCAATCGAAATGTAATTGCGGCTAGTGAGCTGTGTGTTCTCGGCAACAATATTTTTATTGACTGCTCAAATTTATGTGCCAACTTGAGCACGCACAAAACAAGCCAACATGCCACCTAAGATGATGACAGATTCCTGAATTTCCAGGATCTTCTGCCGTTCACCATTTCTGTGAACTCAACCTTGCACTTAATTTCATTAATTTTGCGGTGGCAATGATTTTTCATGTTTCTACACAAATTCAATTCCATTTTCGAGTATTCTTTTAAAAGAGAATGGTTACTACTTTTGTCTTGTACTTTATGCAATGAGAAGGAGAAACGGGAAAATGTCATTTTTGCCACTCACATTTCTACTTTCCTCAAATCGAATTTTTTTTACATGGTGAGCTTATAGTCGAGACATTTTTCTCTTCACTGTTTTGCTCCTCCCTTTCCCCAATAAACTGTGTGAAAGATGGGAAGCAGTTTGAATAAAAATGACAAGAAAAGTAAATGAAGGAGAGGGCATAAAAGTGCAATAATCAGTAACCTGAAGGCTGCAAAATGCGATAACGAAACAGATGCGATGATTCTTTATTCCTTTCCATTTTACTTTCCCTTTCCACGTCTTCTCCTTTTCTTTCGACTTGTGTGGTTCGTGTCATGTCAAAGAACTGTATACCAAAATGAAAGTGAAACGACTGCCCTCCTTCTTTCATTTTTTTTTCTTTTGGACATTTTGCTAAATTGTAATGCATTGTTTAGACGATGACGGTGATACAACTCCATAAAGCTTTTCTCTGTTAGCATAGAAAAGTAAACTTTTGACTTTGTTCGTATAAATGCATGAGAGAGTGTTGGTGACAACGGCGGTTTGAGCTACTATATCCATTTACTTCCTACTGAAAAGTTAGCTCACTCTCGGTGAAATGTTGTTCACGTATATCACGTAATAGAAACAGACTGGTATCATCTTCCACACACAGCGAAAACGACATATTTCCCGTTTCCTTTATTCACGCTTATTTCATTCCCGAAACTGTGCCCTGCATCAACTCTAAACCATTATTTTGCTTCCATCACAGCCAGAAAATTTTTATGTTGAGGACTGAAGGAGTATAGCGAAAAGCTGTCATCTGTGTGTCACAGTCACCACTGTATAAGAAAATCTCGTTCAAGGAGACTTGGAGAGAATGTCACATACGCGAAATCATATTACGCTGAAGAGCCCACGACTTCCCATGCTACGATGCTACCGAGCTTCTTTCTTCAAGCAAAACTGAATTTGGATTTTTTTGAAGTTTTTTTTGTAGAGGTTATTTCATCTCCTCAAAACACATCTTATTTAGCTGTGTGGATCACCCTCTTACAAAAAAAAGAATCCAAACTGCATATTATGTGCTTTCCTAAAGTGTTCTGTCCCGTGATCTTTTACTCACTGTCACTTCCTCGTCGCATTTAAGTAACGTTCGTATGTCCTCTGCTTTTTTCTGCTTTGTGGTTAGCAGTGGTTTGCTAAGCACTGCAATTGAAGTTGTGGAAGAGGAGAGCAAAATGGGACTTGAAAATGACAGTTTTGCCACATCACGTTCCTCCACTCTTAAAATGATAATGGCGGCTATATAGCGTGATCTTCCCTTGTCTGCTTTTACTTCGGAGGAGACAAGACGTGGAGCTACGTCTGCGTGGGTATAAATTTCCTTTGCATGGTTATGAATTTCTGGCGAGATTTTTGTTCTTACAAGTTTTCTCATCGTCAGTGTCTGTCAGACAGAAATTGGCACAGTTTGCGAGATTAAATCACCTGCACCTTTAAAAAAAATTATACCTATGCAATCAGCAAACTTAAAATTAATTTGTATTCTATCAGCGATGCCTCAAAACTTACTTTTTAGGGGAAATTGTGCAGGGCACAAAGTCATAATTGCTTCACCAAATAGGAAAAGGTTGTCAGATTGTTGGAATCAAGTATGACTTCGCTTTCTTTACAAATCGTGTCCCTTCACTTATAGTAAAAGTGGTTGCCAAGAAGGGCATATTATTTACTATGGATATTACAGTATACAAGGCTCCCCGTGGATTTCCCATCATCCTTACTTTCTTTTTTTTCTTGGCTGGAGAAGTCGTAACGGGTCTTGTAGTTTAAGTATGCATTCTTCTTTGCGTG
Source organism: Acrocyrtus sp. NNG-2020 (assembly GCA_027744115.1). Classification (NCBI taxonomy): domain Eukaryota; kingdom Metazoa; phylum Arthropoda; class Collembola; order Entomobryomorpha; family Entomobryidae; genus Acrocyrtus; species Acrocyrtus sp. NNG-2020. The sequence continues at coordinate 8,396 of JAHZND010005195.1, read as the reverse complement.
ATCTCTCACAAAGTGTGGATTATCTGTCGTCACCACACCACATCACCACCAGGACCAAGTACTATACGCAGAGCATCATCATCCCAAGCACTTTTACCCTTCTACAAACATACTTGCTATACATGCGATATGATGATAAAATACCTTTTTTGGGGTTGGACGTCCTTTCAGCGTCTACTTCAGTGTGACAGGCCGGATTTTTTTTTCAAGATTGCTGGCAAGGGTGACAGGAGGCGAGAAGCTAGGAGTGGAATAAAAATTGGGATTGGGAAAAATCAGCAGCATAAAAGCAATAGAAGCTTGTCCTCTGGAAGCCCAATGAGAAATGGGAAAGGATAAAAAATAGGAAAAAAAGTTGTAAAGATGATGTGCAAGACGAGGGACCCCTTCTTCCAGACTCTTAGTTTTTTTTTATATTTTAAAGGATGGCTTGATGTTGTGTGGAATCAGGATAAAAAAAATCTGATGGGTAAATGTGAATACTAGCTAAAAGATAGATCCCCACTTCAACCCTTCTTTTTTTACAAGTTTTACTTTTTCCAAAAAGTCAGCTTCCCCTCCTCTCATCTCCCTTCGTTTGCACAATTTTCTTCCACTGCATTCCTGCATGAATACCCCTTTTTACTTTTACTGCGTGATAATTTTCCGAGCTAGTTACATCCAGTATCATTTTTTTTCAACGGATGTAATAGCATTACTTGCAAGAATAATAATGTCGAAGGGAAAAGAAGCACAAGAGGGGAAAGAAACAAACCAAATCAGAAAAAGTTAAGTTTTTCTTTGGTTTGCATTGCAATGGAATATAAGAGGAGGATGGGAGATGGGAGAGGATGGCTGTGCAGAGGAAGAAGAAAAACTAAACTGATTTGTATTCCAGGCAAACGCATTGTACGAAGAATGTATAGAATGTGCATTTATTCTAGTGTAGCAAAAAAAAGTGCTCGGAGTGCGGTAGGAAAACGGAGGGAGAAAAAAAAGTTGTGTATGGTGTTGTGTAACTTTGAATCCCCCGAGCCGTAAAAGAGTAAAAGGTAAAGTCAACGATCCATTCCATAAGGGTATAAGAGAAAAAAAAAGAAGGAGTGTGCTGCGGGACACGATTGTATAGGTACTTGTCTAGTGATGTTCCCTGGAAAATGAAACAGTTCAAGTTGAAACAGAGTATTTTAGTGGAGCTGGCCTGGGTACAGAGTAGTGCGCACTCTTGTAAGATGCTTGACTCAGCTCAAATGTAAAGAAAAGTATTCATTGGGAAGTAATAGTAATGAAATGACATTGCCGGTAATGGCCACTCTAGCATTTGAATATAAAGAAGGAGCAAATTTTCAGCGCCTTCTGAAAAAGTACTATGGGAGCCGAAAGGGAAATATGGAGGATCAAAGACACCTTACCTCCTTTTGTGAAAGGAATGTTATGGCGGACAGAGAGAAAAATGCTAAAATCGCTTTTCTCTGTTTAGTAGGCACCACCGAGGGGTCATGTAATGAGGTATTCCATTAATTTATTTAAATTTTCGTACCTTGCATGATTGGTAAATGGCTCGTTAAACGAATATACGATGATTAATGAGTGCTCTCTATTGTTTGGGGTGGGTGTGTGATCCAATTCAATGGAAAAGAGATTTTTTTTTAGGATGGCTTATACGGCAAATTCGCCGATATTTCTTGTCTTGTATAATAATGCGTGCTGGTAAAACAATGGCGAAGAGCCGAAAAAGAAGCTAAAATAAGACGGTAATTTATTCTCATTGAGAAAAGGATCAGATAAGAAATGTATCATTATATGTGTGCTCCATCTCCATCTGCAATTAAAATCGTTTCATTCAATTGTCTAGATTTTTAATTTATTCTCTTTTCTGCGATTTAATGCTAAAGCAAAGATAAAACGGCAGCTCAACAGTTAGAAGGACTTTAATTCAGAGAAAGACAGCGAAAAGACGAATGACCTGAAAAATGGGAAATGGCGCAGTTCTGTGTTTATATTACTTTTTTACAGTGTAATTTTAAATTGTAGAGGAGTGGCAGTAAGTAAAGCGTCGATTTTCAGCTCACTTAAAGAAAGATTCATTTTAAATGTGCTACATGCAAGCAGACAATAGCTTTTGAGTGGAAAAAATTGAGAGGAGGAGCAATTGCGGGAGATTTGATACATTATACAAGATTGTTTCAGAGAAAGACAGCGAAAAGACGAATGACCTGAAAAATGGGAAATGGCGCAGTTCTGTGTTTATATTACTTTTTTACAGTGTAATTTTAAATTGGAGAGGAGTAGCAGTAAAGCGTCGATTTTCAGCTCACTTAAAAAAGATTCATTTTAAATGTGTGCTACATGCAAGCAGACAATAGCTTTTGAGTGGAAAAAATTGAGAGGAGGAGCAATTGCGGGAGATTTGATACATTATACAAGATTGTAAGTTAAGAGGAACGGCAGCAGATCAAATGAAATTATCCCGCCATCTGAGCTCGTGCAATTTTCCTCGAATGAGATTCTCCTTTTCTCAGTTTGTAGGTGCTTGTACCTACACCAAAAGCTCCACTTGGAAATTACAAGCTATAACGGGATTATTTGAAGAAGCTGCCCCTACCATAAAGCAACCAGCTATAGCAGCTACCTGCTTCCCGCGCTTTTTGGTCTACGACTTTTCTTTTCTTTTCCTCTCTTTACTCTTTAGCCCGAGTGAGCAGTGAGGAGTGACTGGTCTCTGAAAATGAAAAGATTTCAAATTGGCAAATTGGATTTTATTGTTCGTCTTTTAGTGAAAGTCATGTACAGAAGAATTTTCCTCTTTTCTCTTGCACAACTGCTCCTTTCATTTTCCACTTCTATTCTCTCTCCGAGCTCAGCACTCGTACAGGCCTGTACCAATATAAGCCTCTCCTCCGTGAATGCTTAATTTGGCCTGTAGTCAAAAGTCTTTGCAGATTGTACGTGGTGGAAATGAAATTAAGTCTTGTGTGTTTGGCTGTGTTTTGCTGCTCCAGCCGACTATATTTTTTTCTTTTCCTTCTTTCTGTCCCTTTTTTTATGTTATGCAAGCACTCCACCTTTTGTTAGCTAATATATCCTCTCCATTCCCCTCCACTTTAAAGGGGATGACAGAGGTCATGCACGCGAGCTATAAAAGGCGAAGGTGCTGAATGTATGTAGCAGTCGCAGTATGCAAAACGACGCCGGCTACTCCAAAAAATGTTCTCACCATATCCTCCCCAAACAAATGAAATGAAAAGAGAAAGCACTGCAGTGTGGTTTTCACATTCCTACTTGTGCACTTTTCTTCTTCCTGCTAATATATATCCTTTTCATGTCTGCGGAGGGAATACCTTTTCTCTTTTCGGTAATCTATTTGTAGCAAAAAAAATATACGCTCATTAGGCTCCCCTGGCAAAAACTAATTCTTATAAAGTAGCTGCTATTTTGCAAGCACTAACCTCCTTTGCGTAAACGACGCCGGCTACTCCAAAAAATGTTCTCACCATATCCTCCCCAAACAAATGAAAAGGAGAAAAGGAAAAGAAAATAGAAAGCACTGCAGTGTGGTTTCCACATTCCTACTTGTGCACTTTTCTTCTTCCCGCTAATATATATCCTTTTCATGTCTGCGGAGGGAATACCTTTTCTCTTTTCGGTAATCTATTTGTAGCAAAAAATATACGCTCATTAGGCTCCCCTGGCAAAAACTAATTCTTATAAAGTAGCTGCTATTTTGCAAGCACTAACCTCCTTTGCGGGAAGCTAAAAGAATTTTACTAATGTGCGGAATTTGCATAAGCATTATTGAAGTCATAAAGTGATTTATGCAGCTATTTGCAAGCAAATGGAAGTCTGCGAAACCGATAAAATTATAAATCTCTTTGCAGTGAGCAAAGAGCAAATGTGTTAGCACTAGGAGGCTAGAAAGGCGGGAAACCAACCTTGTTTGAACTTATGTGCTGATATATATTTTTTCTTGAAGAATAAAACTAAAAAAACGCTTTTTTGGTACATGCAAAGGGAGTGCCTATAAAAAGGGCATTTTAAGAGGGAAGTTTAAACTTTCAACATTATGCAACTAGGTTCCCAAACTGGAAAGTGGAATTGAAAAGGGTTAAAATAATAGGATAACTTTTAAGAGTTTCACTCGTGTTAGTTTTTATCCTTTGAGCGTAATTGCCATTTTGTTAACTGAGATGAATTTCGAAGCCTTCTGAATCACTTTTAAAAACTTTCATGTTTGTTGGCGGGAAAAAAATGGTAGAATGACGTTCGACGTTTGCCTTTTTAAAATTAGCTTGACTTTGACTTCTTTTGGTAGTGGTTGAGCTACTGAAAATGAAGGCTGAGAAGTGCACTGCACAAATAAGGAAAATTGAATACGGGCGGGAAACAAACTTTTTTTTTGATATTCCTTTCTTTCAGCATCAAATAACGAATTAAAAAGGTAAAGGGCGAAAATGCGACTGTAACGTAGGAAGTGCGGTGAACATCAAAGGGGAAAATTTTCTGACTCATTTTATATAGGCACAAGGATCTTTGCCTACTACGGAAAGAGATAATTTCAGGATCTATTACTGCCGCTAGCGCTACCTTGGTTCTGTTAAGAGGAAACTTCTTTAGCTCAAAGAATTTTTTTTAGTGAGTACAAAATAGAACCTCCACCTTTCTCTTTACGAGTAGGCATAAATGAAAATGAAATCTGGGCTTTCTTACACAGCCTCCTTTCAGGATTTTTTTTCTTTCTCATTAAGAAGAATATTCCAGAAAGCAGCTGGTGGAACAGGAAGTAGTGGAAAACGGAAGTCATCATGTACTTCCCGCTACTTCTACTTGCAATAAATACCTAAGGAAAAGGTATTACGTGTAGGACGTAGTAACAAGTAAAATAGTCACAAACTATTTTTAAGGTTAGCAAGCGTGAATGTACTCAATATAGTGAGTGTACACTAGTAGTAGCTCCGCCTATTCCACACTTGAGAAAAACGGAGCGTGTTAGCGTTGGCGTTAGCTGTTCCAAGAAGAAGCAACTTTTCATAGGAAAAAAATAATGAGAAACGAATATTGGTCAAAATGAATCTCCTCCTTCACTGAAAATAATGATGGTTAGTTGATGGAAATAATGGAAAGTTACTAGAATGTTGACTAGAAGCGAAAAGTAGAGAAAACTTGGGGAAAAAGCTGTAATGGAAGCTGAGCTGTGCTAAAAGGTACCTTAAGGATTTTTTTCCGTGCTATATATGTATATACCGTCCCGTTTTTCGTTTTTCTCATCATCATCCTTCTCCGAAAGTATCATCATTCTTCGGATACACTTTTCTCCCTCCACGTTTCTTCCTTCCTTCCAGTCTGGAAAAGTTAATGGTCTCCATTACGAACAAACCTTATTATTAGCCTCTTCAAACTAACAAGCAGCTTAGATAATACTGGAAAATGATGTCATTCCCTGACTTCCATATCGTTCCGCAGCGTTCTCTTGTGTGTGTCCCTTCCTCTGCTGCTGAAATGTGTGCTTTGTGCTGTGATAATAATGAAATACTTCGCTTCTCGGCTTTTGTTATATAATATACTTTGCACAGCCGCCAGCCCGTTTAATAGACAGGAGTGAAATGAGTTCAGATAGAAGAGGAAAGAGGAGTCTTCCAAGGAAAATGCTGCTGCAGAGCAAAAAAAAATGATGGGCTGTTCGAATACATATATTGTGTCTCCTTTATAGCTGCTAACTGCTCACCAGAAATGAGTAGTTAACAGAGAACGTTAAAAGTTCTCACGCAATTTTTAAGTGTGCGTATTCATTGCCGAGCATACATTTAGATTTTATAGTGACTGAAAATTTGCAAATGCTTTTCTCATTCTAAAAAGTAACTTTTGCTCTCACATTATTTCTGCTATTATCTATTTATCGGAGATTCAAATGCTTTCATTTTCATTGAACTTTGAAATAAAAAAGTATTTGGGCAAAACTCGAGGTACTGAGGTACGTTGAGAATGGAGTAAGTGAAGTGAAAAATATCTCCAGCGCGTAATTTCAATTGAGACGTGCAATTTGCTTTCGTCGTACTCCTCTTATGAAGTCACTCACTTGTCAAGCTGTTTTTGTTCCATTTAAACTATTTTATAATGCGAAGTTTAGCATAAAGGCAAGACGTACGAATTTATTCCTGAGATGGCAAAGACCCTTTCTGGGTTCCACTCGCATTTTATATAGTACAAAAAATAGACTTCAGCAACCGAGAAAACCTTTCTAAAAATCAGCACTTAAAAGGATAAAAAGCCAGAAGAAGAATAAGAAAAATCGCAAGAAAGTTGATCTTGGCAGGTTCAATATTGTAATATATTCCGGGCAAAGTTATACGGGAAAAGTCATTCGGTTTAAATCTGTACACGGGGAAAGAACTGGATTGATACAAAAGACATGGAACTCTGAAAGGAAAAATCGTAATACTTTTTTGTAAGCTTCTTTTCTCTTCCAGTCTGAAAGAGGTATTCATGGATTTTTTCATCATCATCAGGGAAAGTTTCAAAAAGAACAGAAATCAAAGACAGTCGACAGTTCATCCTTCTTTCTTTTATTCCGTCATTGAACTTTTTCTTTCAGATAAGTCGGACGTGCACTTTTTTCATTTACCAAGGAACAGAGATGTGTGTACCTATTCAACAAATTCTCGTATACAAAATACGCAAAAAGTTCAATCACACAAAAATTAGAAAAAAGAAAAGGGAAATTACTTCTGCTTCTGCTATGTTAGTAAATGTGCTGCTTTGCATCTATTCAATCCTCCAAAAGTCATGTCGTTACCGCTTACAACAATTTTTAATTCGTGAAAATAATTCCATTTCCAAGAACATGTTGCGTGTATGAGCCTACTATGTTATATGAAAAAAACGTCTACAAATTTTTGTCGCAAAATTTATTTTTTTATTAACGCCTATCTCCATGAATAGAGTAATATAGATTCTTTTTATTAAGTAGTCAGAACTTACAGTAACTTTCTTGAAAATGCTTTTTTTTGAAAAATTTAAGAAGATTACAATTTTACGATTTCATCATATACCTCATCAACAATGGTTTTGGTTGTTGCTTCCATCATCATTTCTGTTGTGCCTGGCATGTCACAGTAGTCATATTTTAGTTCGGTGCCATACTCCTTTTTAAATCCGAGAGATAGCAAATGCTCCCGTATTTCACGCACAGTCTCCTCAGGTAATTTTGGAAGCGTGCTGCCAACAGCAAACGTCATTTCATTGTCATCCGTGCAAAATGGAGCGACAAAGTAAGTTTTGTTGTCGGTTAGGGTAGTATATGCAGTCCCAGCATATCCCTTTCCTTCTGCAGGTCCAAATTTTAATGACTCGAAATTAGGCAATATCATTTTAATCACATATTCCTTGGTTTTGCCACCAAATCCAGTAGCGATGATCGATCCGTTTGGGTGGAAGTTCCAGTGAAGACATCCTTCGTAGTAGAGTGTAGACTCTGGTATTTCGCTGACATTTGTTTGAAGCAAGTCTGCGGAAGTGCGGTACAGCTCTAGGCGGCTCAGCATGGGATAGTAGAGTGTCTTGAGTGAAGCCGCCTGTAATTAATGAATGAATATTTAATTTAATAGTTATTTTATATTCAGTAATTAGCAACGCAAATATGCCGCTACCGCTGCACAGACTTACAAATTTTGGATCTACGGGGATGGTTTTTGTTAGGTTAAAACATGGTTGCTCTCTCGCACTGTTTTCATCCACGGCTTCAGCACCTTTCTCTATGAGAAGTGTGCCAAGCAAACAAAACGCAACAAGCGTCCTCGTTACACTCATTTTCGAATTTTGCGAATTACTTTTGCAACTTAAATATGAGAACGCAAAATAAGAACTGACTTGTTGTAACTAATCTGGTATCGAATTTATACATTTGCCAATTCCAGGACGCTCATTGCTTTTTGACCTTGAATGGATTTTTAAAAATATCTTTTCCAGATGCTTAACAGTTCACTGCGTAGTTAAAGTTAGGGTATTTAGAATGGAATTGAAAGATGCTAATAGATCAGGCACAGCTTCAAATTGTGGCTACTCAACAGGTTTAAAGTATTTGTAAAATTATTTCTTAGTCATCATCATGTGCGTTCCATGAAAACGTCTTCCCTTAGGCAATCTTATTTGCTGGATTGATTGATAGAACAATACACCGAATCGTTGACATCAAACTAACCTTGAAAAAGCAAAAAATGTTGAAATTCGCCAACTAAGATTATTTACCTACGCTTTTAAGTACATCTTAAAAAAGCATTGTTAATATTGCGCTATTGATAAGTGTTGGGAAATGAATGGAGTTGCTCACACGAGTCAGCCACGACTAAAAGATAAAAATATCCAAAGATGACTTTGCAGTATTATTATTATATAATTTTGCCTATTGTTACCAAAAAGATATT
>JAHZND010005194.1:0-13510 GCA_027744115.1 Acrocyrtus sp. NNG-2020 | reverse complement strand
TCCATTAAATAATTTATATTTTTTTATATGCAGCAGCGCTTCAGCTGAAAACGAGACAAGAAATAATTCTCCTTTTTTTCGCTGACAAGTGATGATGACGACGACGATCAGGGATGACGATGACTGAAGCGATAACGGGTTCACTTTTTTTTTCCTCCTTTCTTCTTGTTCTCTCTCCATTGTTGCATCGCACTCCTGCTCATAATTGCGACATTCTTATCCTCATCGTCCTCAAAATATGAAATTATTTTTTTTCTGATCCCAATAAAATCCCAGTGAAAAATACGTCAAACAAGTTTGCTCCTTTATACCCTGATGACGATGATAACATTATAATAATTTTCATTCTCTTTTTATAATCCATTCCATACATTTTTAAAGAGATACGTACTCCGTATAAATTAGCAGATGATGCCGAGCAGCGCGGCCCCATTACCGCAAACGCCAAGCGCTTGGGATGCTCAAGGAGATCATCAAAATTCACTTAAAAAATCCTTTCCCCTTTTTCGCCTTTCACGGAAAACGACAAAGGCCAGCTCAAAGTCGGTACAACAAGGATAAAATAAAATTATAATATTATGTTTCAAAAATGAATGTACGCGAGAGTACCTCCACATCCACCTAATTGAATGTATTTCTTGAAGGAGAGAGATACACTCTCTCCACGACACTTTTTTTTTCTCTACACTCCGCACCTATAAAAAAATATTTTATATATTGTATCCGCTTTATTATTTTTATTGTATATAGAGCACTAATAATAATATTATTATGATTGCCAGTTAAGAAAAAAAAATATGTACATTTTTTTTCTTGTCAGCAGCTTGCTGGGAGCATCTGCATGATCATCATCAAAAAACATCAAACATTGTCGACTATTTTTTGGGTTGTCGTCATCATAAAAAAAGAGTCTTTAACGAGGAGCTGGTTTTTTTTACAATTTTCTCAGAAAGTAGAAGTGGTGAAGGAAAAAAAAAGAAAAAGAGTGCCTACTTCTCTCTCTCTCTCTTTCTATTTTCTCCAAATTATAATAATGATGATCTCCCGAGGAAAATAAACTGCTGCAAAATCATGTCATCGTCAGCAGTGAGTCGTCAGTAGTCAGAGTGTATGTCAATGTCCATGTCCCCAAAATATATATATTATGAGGATAATTGCCCACTCGCTCATCCTATTTCGATCAATATCTGTGATTAGCGAGGAAAGGTTGACCAAAAATACAGAATAACACAGAAGGTGGATGGATTCTAAATTTTTTTTTGATTGTCATTGGATGCAAATTAGCTTTAGGGAAGAAGATAAAAAGGTGAGTTGGCTATTAGTGTATGTAGTAAGCTATTTCTTATTATGGCGGAGTTATCTGCATCTCTGGCAGGATTATTTTTTTTTATATTCTATTTTTATTTTATTATCCAGCAGAAGGAGAAGGCGTAGAAGAAAAAATATAAGGAAAAATTTATACATACATTATTTATATGTATAAAAAGGGTTAAGTGGGGAATGGATTTAAATATGAGAGAAAATTACAATTATCTCTGATCACTTGTTTTTGAGAGATGCCAGGATGAAGATATACATATGCACTGACACATTATATCCTTCCGAACTCTTATTTACATACAATCCAATTAATTTCATGTTCGTACATATTATTTTCTCATCTTTTTTTTGATCCGTCCATTGTTTTTATTATTTGAGGTTGGTGTAATGGGCAGTGATGCCAGGATGAAGATATACATATGCACTGACACATTATATCCTTCCGAACTCTTATTTACATACAATCCAATTAATTTCATGTTCGTACATATTATTTTCCCATCTTTTTTTTGATCCGTCCATTGTTTTTATTATTTGAGGTTGGTGTAATGGGCAGGCAGTGGCAGTCAAGGAGGAGGCTGTAAGATAGAGTCGATAAAAAAAGTTTTTTTTATTCTAATCGTCAGCTTAATTTAAATTCACATCGAGTCATGTTATTATTATACAATCCAATCCCAGATTTTTCGTTTTTTAATTCTACACTTACTGAATTAAGATGGAGCGAGTTAGGACAGGAGGAGAGAGGGAATAAATGATGATCAATCAATAAATAATAAGCAGGGAGCAATTATATATTTTGTTCTTGTATTTATTTGTAATTGATCTTTAAATTCAAGGAGGAATTTCGAGCAAAGGTTGGTTGGAGAGATGGAAACGCTGAAATATATAATTTTTTTTTCAGGTGGGATTTGGGATGTGCAATGACCTTATTCAATTCTAGTTAAACCGACGAAGCACATTATAAATGCATGTTTCCACTGCATAAATAATTTTAATAATGATGAGTGTGAGCAGAGCTCCAACTAGTAATAAAAAAAATTGTATCCTTTTCACTTCAAACATTTCTCTTGAACATTCCATTTTGACAAAATAAAATAAAGAAGGAGGAAGAAGAAGAAGAGTGGAGAGAAAAAAAATCGAAATTAATCCAAGTGACGAGGGACATGACAGGTAGACATGGTTACAACTCTTTTTCTTGACTATTTTTTTCTGTCCGTGTTCTTACAAGACTCCTTTTTATTTCTTCTCCTGCTTCAAATGTTTGACAGAGACATGAAAGGGATTGTTTTTGAAAAAAAAATCTTAAGAGGGAAAAAGGAATCAAATGGAGAGATGTAAATGGTTGATAGGCACACAAATTTTTTTTATAAGATGTTGGTATGATATTAAGTTTTTTTCTCCTTTTTTCAATCACAGTAAAATTATATTATTTTTTGGTTAGAGCGGTTAATTGAATATGCAGATATGCATTGTATTTTCTTTCCACCCCTTTTTAATTCCTCCTCCTTCTAACTAATTTATAACATATTTATTTAAGTATTTTTCTTGACGTGCGTGATCTCAGCCACACGCTCATTACTCAACTGCTCGCTATATAGTCTCCTTTTGTTTTTTTATGCTGACGGTGACGGTGACGGCGCGGGTCACACAGAAGCTTGAATAAATTCATTCCAATAAATCACCGAAGGAATATATTAAAAAATGGTATTGGCAAAAATATAAATAGTTTAGAGTACTTTTCCCTCTTAAAACTTTTTTTGTTTATTTGCTTGTGCCATACATCAACTCGCTAATAACTTTAGTTTTATACGTGCTTTTTGCGGTGCTCCTCGTAAATTAACTGTTTTTAGTTTAAACTGTTTTATTACCAAAAATACAAATGCCACACACGTCGACCACCATCCGTCCGCTAATGCGAAGCGATAAGTGATAGAGAGAACGGTACCTTCTGCTCTTTTTTTCTTTGTAGGGCGAAAAAAATGTACCTATAGCCAGATTAGAAGTAAACAATGTCATATTTTACTAGCGAAAATAAATGCGCGGAGCCGTTCTGCTGTTCTGTATTTTTTTTGCGAAGGGAATAGTCAATGGTTAATGAGTTTTTCATCAACCCCACTTGATTATTATTGCACTAATAAAAATAAAATAAAGGAAGGGGAGAGAGAAAGAAATGAGATGCTTCAGATTTCATTCACTCTCTCAATCACTATCAACATATTTATTGGAAGAGGGAGAAAAACAGCGAAGAAATTTATTGGATTGAATAATCCTCGCATATCAATTTTCCTCCGCTCATTGCTCATCCAACTTCATCCTCATCATCTCGATCTCTCTCTTTCTTGTTGGCTTTTTGCACGACTTAAGACAATGGAAGAGAAGGACCTCCACGAATTCATGACTTTTTTCAGTCCTTAGAAAACATAAGAAGTTTTTTTGCTTGCTCGTCATACCCCAGGAATGTCTGTTATCCACTCACTCACTACTCACCATCTCTTTGCTTTTTAAGTGAAGTAATAAACGAGACATTTAATTGGCCACCACTTTTTATATATGGCAATCACCATCATCATTATCAGCATTAAATAAACTTTCAAAGTGGAGCTGAACTGGTTTCTCTTCTCCCCACAAAAAGAAAATTATTTTATCCGATATAAACCCGTCCCATGTGCAAGTGCTAAAGGATCTAGAGAGAAGGTAAAAGGAGCGGGGCAGTCGACCAGAAAAAGCACAATTTTTGCTGGGATCATGATCACATTGACGAGACGAGAGGCGACGGCAGCAACAAAAAAATGGAGAGCTCCGCACATCAAGAATTAATAAAGTTATTTGTATGGCTATTAAAACTCATTGTTTCCTGCTAATCGATAAAACCCTCTACCGCCGATTGTTGTCAAGTTAACAATGTAAAACTAACTACGAAGCAGTACCTAATATATATTTATAACTATGGAATTATTTATATTAAATAAACGGCATCATAATGCAGCATTATGTTGATCATTGAACCTCATTAAGATCATGCGAGCTCCTTCGCTTTGTTTCATCTCTGTTGCTTACAGATCCTATATGATTCTCCTATTGATTCACTGCTAAATGTGCCCCAAATCCATTATTTTTTTATATCGTAAACTGCTTTCAAATGATTATTTTTATTTCCTGCAGTCCATTAAAAATCTGACTCACGCGTTAATCAAATCATATAGAGGAACATTAAAACAATTTTTTAAAACGATCTTTTTGTATCTAATGTGCTCACCTATTATCACTAACAAACGCTCAGATAAAAATCTATAAAAATATATATTTCTTTAAAACTGCTCACCTCATATTCCAATTTCATATGTATGACATTACACTTATAAAAAATAATTTAAGTATAGTGAAAAATATATATAATCCTGCAAATCCGCAAAGTATTCAATCAATAAAGGGCGTTGGCCGAACAAAACAATATTGCATTTTACATCTCTCTCTAAAAAATTCTGCCAATTTAAAGTGGTACAAAATATGTAATATTTTCCTAAATGTATATAATAATGGAGAGAGGTGATAAGAGCAAAAAAAATTTTTTTTCTCTGCTCTTTTGACAAGACAAAAAGGAACTTTATTTCGTTGTCGGCTTTAAGTAGTTAATACCTTTTCTACTTTCAACTAGCAACTCACAGCTCACCTTTTACTCCACATTTAAATACTGTGCATTTTCTCTCCTGAAAATACGGATAATGAAGATGAGAGGATATAAATGAGAAGGACGATGAAGATGAATAACAAGAGCAAAAATTTTTTTTTGCTTTGGCTGGGATGCTTACGCTAAACTATCTCCTGATAAGGATGACTCTGCAACACTGAAATGAATAGAGGTGGATATTATTATTTTTTAGCTACTCCTTCTCCTTCCATTCCTATTGTCCTCTTTTTTCCCTTCAAAGAAAAAAAGGATGACTTGACGAGGGAGCCAAAATATGCAAGCATTCTTGTACAGAAAGGAAGAAGCAGAGTAGCAGACGAAGAAAATCTTTTTTTTGAAAAGTGCAAAAATGGCAGGAGCGTTTTTTCTCTTCTTTCTTACCTCATTGTTATAATTTTTTAGCAGTTCATGACATGACGATGAGCGAGATCGTCCACTCGTTACTTATCCATTAAAAAATTGTTTATTGTGCTTATGCAGTGTACACAACATTGTCGAGGAAAGACGGGGGAAAAAATCTTAACAATATTTCATCTTCTCTGTTGCTCTTGCTCTCGCCGTTAGAATATGTATTTTTTTGTAAAGGTCTTCGTCTTTTTTTCGCCGTCTTCATAATTTTTATTATTGGAGGGAGTCTGCAGCTAATGCACGCATTCTCTCACTTTACCCGAAAGTAGTAATAGTAATGCCATTTCTTATTCTTATAGAAAAAAAAACTTTTTTCTCCCCTTACGATTATTATTATTGCTTGCTGACGAGCGGTGAATAACTCATAAAAATTACTTTTTAAAGCCTGATTTTGTTTTCTTGAAGTCTGAACCTGAGAGAGAAACTGAGCAGTGACCATATCAGCTTTCGGACAAAAAACGAGAACGTTGCCGTTATAATGTTACATCGACTCATTTTTCCAAGGAGTATAAATATATTCTTATTTTCTGAAGGCAATCATGATTTCTACATTAACCAATCTATCGCTAATCAGTAATCATGCTCAGCAGCTCTTTTTTTCTCCTTTGCCTTCCCCTTCTAAAAAAAATTATTGTAAAGCCTGTACAAAAAGCATACATTTTTTATCCGTGTAAAGAAAAAAAAATCTAACCGTCTCAGCTCTCATCGTCAGCATCAGCCCAAAAAGTTCACTTGTGCTGTGCTCGACTGCAAAGCAAAAGAGAAAAAAATGGGTGTGAGCGGACAAAAAAGAAAACATTTTTTTTCGCTCTTTTTGGCATGAAAGGAATCATGTTACCTGAAAAGAATTAAACAAAAAAATATATATTTTTATGTGCTGAGTAGTCCAAGACACGAGAAAATACGGTGCTGTGAGCTGAGCTTGGGTGAAATGTAAAAACAAAATCCTTTTCCCGACTACACCGTACAAGTGTAATCTTAGATATTTTTTACTCCTCAGCCATTTATTAGTTATTGATGAAGAGGAAAAAAAACGAATTGTAGATTTGTAGTGTCCATGCTCCTCTTACTGTACTCTCGTCTCGATGGCTGGCTGTATTTTTTTCCTTGTAAAAAAACAAAGTCGTGAAGGTAGCGATGATATACATTTTGTTACAAGTAATGCAGAGCACATCCTATTTTCCAATAAAATTTACAGCCCATGTTTAAAAAATACGGAGTGTACGGGGAAGATAACAAATCAAGAATAAAAAAGTATAAAATTGTGTATTGGATGGTTGTACATTTTTGTTTAATGTTTTTAGCAGACGTTCCCCATCACCATTCACTGACTCACTCATTCTTACGATCAGCTTGAGAGAGAGAGAAGGAGATATACATTTTATATGATGACCGCTTCTCTTTTCTCACTTTTTTATATATTTTTTTGTGAAATGGATCATATCACAGAACACACAGCGAAAAAAGAAACATTTTCTAACAGCAATTTGTATCTCTGTTTTTCTACCTGCAGGAAAGAGTCCGCTCCGCTTGACATGACAAAAAAGGTGGATGTTTGGTGATGGTACTTTCGCAGGTGTAATCAGGATGGCAGAATGCGAGAAAAATACATTTTGCTGTGTGTAATCTCATCTTAATTTATAATAAATAAAGTACATTAGTTAAAGAGGAGAGAACGAGATCAATAATAAAATTATGTTGTACACTTTTTTAAAATAAAAAAAATAGAGATGAGTCTCTCAGTCTCGATAGTCTACAGGACAAAAAGGAGTTTTTTTTATAAATGGGTTGAAGTGTATTAAAATGCATTAAATATACACGACATGAACTTGTTAAAAAATCTCGTAAAATTTTTTTTTCAAGATTGGTAAAATGGCAGGGGGAGCGCATGCGAATGTTCTGCAAGTGATGCGCTCCGCAACGGCACGAGGATAAGAAGTGAGCAGTGAACCGCGTTCATATTTTATTTTCTGCTGCCGCAATGAGAAGATAATGAAAAGGTCAAACACCAGCAGAAAAAAAGCAGAAAAGACTAAAGAGGAAAATGTCTTTTAGATATATATATTTTTTTAAAAGTTCGTGTTCCTCGTAAAATATTATTTTTTGTAGTCTTATCGGAAAGAGATTCCTATATATTATTAGTGAGGGAAGAGATATAATAAAATGACTGGGCTCTGTTGATCTCTCGTCTACCTAACGAAAACTAATCTGTATCCGTTTTGCAATAATATACGGACTCCTATCAGGACATGAAATCACGGTACCACACCACTCGCAAAAAAATATTTTGTATTTATCGGGCTATACAATACTACTTTAGTGGAAGACACGGTAATTGGTTGAAATAGATCGATAAATGATTTTTTTCTTTCGTTCTTCCCTCGTGAGACAAAGGAGCAGAGTCATTAATAAAATGTAAAAAGAGGAGGAATGTGACTAGTGACTACGTCCTCCTTATATCAACCTATTTTATCTCCCTCATGATTATTATGATTACTATCGAGTCGTAAAAACAGCAAAGAAATGAGAAATGTGTGTTTTCCGCAAAAAATAATAAAAAATTATACCCTTCCCTCTCTCCGCTAACAAGATATTGTACATTTTGCATGTGACTAATATTAATAAACGGGAATTGGCGATCGTTTACAAAAAAAAAATAATAAATTATATACGCAAATGCTCTACTAAGCGCAGGTAGGCACTTAAAAGAGAAAATTAGAGAAAAGTGAAAATCAAGTTCACAATCAATTCGACATTATTTTTAACCAGGACTAAAATATAAAAAAAATATGGTACTTGGGTTAATTAGACAAAAAATCGTTCCTTGTCATTACAGAATAGAAAAGAGTAAGCTGATGATGACTTATCAGAAAAAAAAAGATTTTTAAAAGGCTGACATGATTTTTTTTGTTCGCGGAGAGAAAAGAGATTAAAGAGTGTTCATTTGCACAGCGTTTTCTTAGAAGAGTTTGGTGAAGGTGAAGCGTAGCAGGTTCCTTGAAAAGGCTGAAAAAAAATTATTGAAAAGTGTTATGTATGTGGTTATATGGTTATATTGGATTGGCTTAGAAATATGGGAGAGATCTTTGCAACAATAACAAATTGGATAACAATGAGGAATAGACAGCTCATCTGCTGCTGGTTGTGGAGGCAGTTTAACTCACTTTGCTTGTCATTATTTTTTTTCGAGATTGTTCTCTTCCGAAAAGGATTTTGACCTTTAATTATTCATCAGTGGAAGGATGGCAGAGAGGGAAAAAATTTGTTTCACAATTTGCACTTAAACTCCCTTTTTTATCACTACAAAAGAGCGCATTCATTCCACTTGAAAGTTATTAATTAGGAGTGATCAGTAGTAGTCACTCGGCTACCACTTGTGCAAAAGCAAATGCCGAGCCACAGAGAGTGATTAATAACGGCTGCCTTTAAAAAAAATCTATTCATATGAAATGTTAGTGGACTGTCGCATGGAAAAATTATGCATATTAGCTGACTCGTTAATAAGGAGCTGTGATTACTGATTAGCTACAAGAAAAGAAGGAGAAGAAGAGCGTCAGAAGAACATTCCCCGTCATTAGTGGATGAACCATGCACTATCATTCAGCTGCATCACCTATTTCATTTTTTCGCTGAGCTCATCTCATCAGCTATTCCGTATTTTGTATGTCGAGTTTTTTTTCCAGAAGAATGAAGCCAGCACAAAAACGCTTTTTACAAGTTCTCTTATTTATTCTTAATTTATGGAAATTTGTGGAGAAGAAAAAAAAGAAGTGCGAAACACTTTTTTTAAAGGCTGTTGTGCACTCCATTTAATTATCTTCTTCCCCTTCTCGCCAACTTAATTAAACTAGCAATTTTGGAGCTTTTTTTAAAATGAATCCTGTGACGAAGAACTTTTTTTTACCCGATATCTCACCAAAAAAGGGTTTTAAAAAAAGAACTTTTAATTCCCTCGCACAAGAATTTCCCGTAAAAAGATGACTTTCATTTTCATCTGTTAATTTTCCCTGTGAAAATGGCCGTAATGAAGATGAAGATACAGCGGCTTCTCTGGCTCTACTATTGGCGGAAGACTTTTCGTTGATGAAGATAACCAAAAAAATGTATTTTGTAATGGTGAAGACACGGCCTAACTTGCAAGCTCATTCTCATTAACAACTTTTTTTTTCTTAACACAATTAAGCTTCCTCACTTTACTTGTTTAGACAGGAGGAACAAGAGCAAAAAATGGAGGCGACTGGTTGATGAGCGGAATGAGAGGGGAGTTTGCACATGATAAAAAAACGAGGAAAGAAGTAGTTTGAGACGGAGTCGGAGTAGCAGGAGGAGGATATAATTTTCATCAAGTTGATTAACTTTTTTCAAAAGGAGTTGTACCAGCAGCGCCGGATTTTTTTTGTGCGTTGACTCACTTTATAGCAGATTTTAACAAGACAAAACTCCCGCCGCCAATCTTTAAGGATGACGACAATAAAGTTGTCAGTCTGATAATGCCCCAGTATTAGTCTAGCTTTTAAAGTTCTTTTTAATTATACATTTTTTAACATGGGATAGTAGTGGATAGCTTGACTGATGCCATGTCTGAGAGCAATTAGTTTACTTTTTTTTACAAAAAATATATATTTTTTTCAAGCGGAATTATCAATTATTATCCTCTATCCTCTCGAAAATAAAATTCACCACTTCCGCTCTTTTTTCTACAAAAAAGGCCACAATTAAAATGGACTATGTTCATTCCAACATCAAAAAGGGTCACCGTCACCGCCACTCCAGAAGTCTGGCGACTGCACACCATAAAAATATATATACGTACACCTTCCCTAAAGCTGCGTCATTCTCATTCATCCCAGAACAAAAACGAGCCAGTAAACCAGCAACCACTTCTACAATTTGATCGTCATCCTCATCCTCATTTTTAGAAAAAAAGTCATGAAAGCTCGTGTTCCAACAATTACACCAGAAAAACGCACAAAAAATATTTTTCCGTCCTTATACATATTTCCAGCGGACAAAAATAAAATAAAATGATTCATTCGTCTAATTTATATCCTATGAATGAGCCAAAAATACATTCTACGATTAAACCCCACTGTTACCAGATTTCGTTAAATATCGCTAAAATCCATATTTTTCATTTATTGCCAGAAGCGACCATCCTAAAATAATACTTGAGCTTTATTTTTTTTTATAAAGCTGATGCGTACACAAGAGCAGTTTTTATCATAAAATAATGGACTTCTCGTTTTTGGCGTAATCGGTAAATGATTGTGAGTAGAGTCATTCATCACACGACACATCCCCCGTCCGTGATGTATTCTTTTTTTTCTAGAAAATAAAGAGTATAAAATTATGCATACGTAACTCTAGGGTATTGACATGAAGTTTTTGGAGTCATATTCACATCACATCATTATATCATCAGCATATCTGCATCGGGAACAGAACACCGCACAAAAAAAATTATTATCGTGCTGCAGCAAAAAGCGAATCAGAGACGCTATCCACTACACATATTATGGCATTTATGTGTCATCATTATACGATAGGATGAATAAAGTCGATAAAGATGCAAACGAGGGATATGTGCCCATCCATCTCCTTCCGAGATTGTAATTACTCCCTGATAAAAAATTTTTTATAATAATTCAAAAAACAATATTGTATCCTGACCGCTGTATTTTAATACCGTTTTCGTGCTTTCTTCAAGAAAAGCGATATCTTTCAGGTAATTTGCAGCATTTTACTTTTACCTGGGGCTACACTTTGTAAAAATGGTTCAGCCAATAAAGCAAACAAACACGGCTAATATTTTATTTTCACACAGGTAGAGATTGCATAAGCGCAAAAATAATGAATTACGTTCTGCACTACGTGCCAGATTTTTGTGAGAATGAGAAGGGTATGCATAGCAAGTTTTATCTACTGTAATACATTGTTTCGCCCGAGGAGAACTAGCGCGAGTGCAGGTATTTAGTGGAAAAAATGCTGAAAAAGGAAGACGGATGGACAGAAGGAATGCAATTTTTTTTGTAGTTTGCGGAGAAGGTAGGAAGAAGAAGCAACAAAGATGGGTATGGTAGGAGAATACATGGAAGTTTGCGAGATAGTGGCTAGTGAGCAGTTTTCTTTCCTTGCACACGCTCTCGGCTTATAATATCAAGCCATTCCTGATACAATAAAAGTCTTGATGTGATCCACTCCAGGATTTATTACAGTACCAGGGAGAGCGGAGCAAGAGGAAAAAACGGAATCTTCTTTTTTTAAAAAAAAGAAAACATATATTTTGGTATGAATGAACGTAGAGCTATAGGTAGTAGTTGGCTGTATAGGAAGAGGAATGAGCGTTTAGAAAAAAAAATTGTGTGATATGCGAGCTTACAGAAAAAAAAATAGTTTTTTAAAGCTGGTGGCTGGTCGCATATCATCTCGTGTTTTCTGAGCTTCCCCTCCACATAAAAAAACGTGTTGTTGGGATGGATGTGGATGCGAGAGGACGGAGCACGTCTTTGTTTTCGTTCCTGGTGTGAATATGCTCGGACTTTTTGACATTGACTAATATTTCATATCCGAAGAGAATGTTGCCCCTTCTTCGCACTTCGCACTCCTTCATCCTCCTTGTAATCACAATCAGCAGCAGTTGGAGTTNCTCCTTCATCCTCCTTGTAATCACAATCAGCAGCAGTTGGAGTTGGAGTTGGAGCTTGGAGCTTGGAAAGTGGAACTGGCCACGGCTCTGGCTCTGTGGCTCTACGAGAAGGCGCATTGTTTTGTTGTGTGGATGTGAATAGGGAAAAATGCATGATAGATGAACCGCTGGGAATAGAAGGAGACGGTGCAAGTAGCAGCAAACAATAACCACCCGTTTTTACACCTAAAATACCAGAACAGGCCAGAGTCAGAGAGTGAGTTTTAGCTCTGTTTTCTACAAGGAGGAAAAAATGGGATACAATTTTTTCCTCTGTTTATGATGATGATGATCATATAAAAAATGTTTGAAAATCGACGAGCAATAAATACTTCATACTCATTTAGGCAAGATTTAAATCGGGAATAAAAGAGGATTAATATTCAAGAATTTAACACTCTTCCACCAACCAGAGAGAAAACTTGTTTTCGGCCGTTCATTAACATAATTCGCTGTAGGCGACTGGAGCAGCAAAAAATAATAATATCTGAACTTGAGTGGATATTTTAGATGAAGTGAAGAGCTAATATTTTGGACATGAGTTTATATATTTTTTCATAAGTAGACGGATTCAAATGCACACAGGCAAAAAAAAGTCGTGTTTTCACCTGAACAAAAACGCATGCACTTGGCCTGCTGCTTGCTCTTCTCGCCCCTGCCCATGCACATTTCTCAGAAAAAAATTTATATTTCATGCCGAGCCGGAACCAAAACAGTCAAGTTACTGAGCTCTCTCTCTCTGGGCTCACCACACAGCTTACAAAACACAGCAAAGTAAATGTTAACACAGGTATCAAGTATAAAAAAATATTATCTTTGGTAATAAAAAAATAGTTATGGAAAAGTGCAACTTGGCAGGAGACCCACACGACGAGAAAATTTGAGACGGTCAGCAGACATTACGTGGCTCGGAGTGTAGCTTAGACTGGAGAAGTAAGGCAGTCCTGAAGAAGTGAGTGCTGGAGAAGGAAAACTGACGCGTTTTTTCAATTTACTGCCAAAAATATCATGTAAAGGGTGATTGCTGAGGTTATTATTATGCCGTCATCATCATTAAAATACATAGACAAAAAAATCTCAGAGATTTGGAGAAACAGTCAAATATATATATTTTTTGTCCAGAAAAATTGATATTTAGATCATTTGATGGAATAGAGAAGTAAAAAATATGGAGTAAAATGGCACTTGCACGGGCAAACACCTGCATTTTTATAAAAGAACGATTTAAGAAAAGGTCTTACATGACGGTGGCTATGGACGTCCTGAGAAAAACGAAGTGCGGCTGGGTAGAGTGCGGCAGCTGGAACTGGCGCTGGGAAGATGTTTGGTAGATTAGAAGGCGCAGATCAAATAGCATGTCTAGCAAGATGTCTTCGCTGAGCGGAGAAGGATTCCGTCTCCGTGTCAGT
>JAHZND010005193.1:0-13056 GCA_027744115.1 Acrocyrtus sp. NNG-2020 | reverse complement strand
CACATCATCCCTCTGCCAGTCTGCCTGCCCTCAAACTCAAAATCTCAAGATAAGGCCATGTCGCCAAGGCTCGCTCCGGGTACACTTTACTCGACGAAAACGGCAAAAGGTCTCTCCTTTCAAATATCCTTCGTTTATCTTGGGCGTAGTAGTATTTTGCTGCTCGGCCCTGGCTAATATTATGACCGATGCAATTCTCTTCGCATGTCCGCAGTCAAACTCAACTCGAGTGCGTGTTTCTTTCTGCCACAAAGAAATAGACAAGACAGCGGACAGCTGCTGCTCTGCTTTGTTTACTTCCGGTTTTGAGATTTGAAGTGTGTTGAATCATAATTTGTGACCTGCTGGTAAGATCTGAGTTAGTAAAACTAAATAGGAAGTATGGATGAAATCCGAACCAGTGAAGAATTGAACCCTGGCTTACTCCTACCGGCTCCAATTGATAACATTTCTACGCATTCAGAGCCAACAGGGACAGCTTCGTCATCTCCAGTTTACTTACAAAGTGCTTCACTGGATGAGCACAGCTATTGTGCGCCGTTGCTCTCCAATGCACACACTGGGAGTATTAGTGACCTTTTCACAATTAGTGAACCCCCTTCGGAGTCAGAAGCAACTAGGCAGTCACTGCAAGATTTCCAGTGGGATTGCAGTGGAGGCTTATCCGGTGGAGAGTTTGTTGTCCAATATGGAGAGGATGTAAATTTTGATGGGTTCAATTTCGAAATCCC
Source organism: Acrocyrtus sp. NNG-2020 (assembly GCA_027744115.1). Taxonomy (NCBI): domain Eukaryota; kingdom Metazoa; phylum Arthropoda; class Collembola; order Entomobryomorpha; family Entomobryidae; genus Acrocyrtus; species Acrocyrtus sp. NNG-2020. The sequence goes on along the minus strand of JAHZND010005193.1, from coordinate 12,325 downwards.
ATCAGAGGCAAAAGGTGTCAGTGGAGGTGGAGTGGATACCTTTCAGTGGAATGAGAGGATGACGGATGGAGATCCTGATCAGATAAATACTGTTGAGGTTACTTCAACTGAAGTAGGCGCTAGCTGTCGAGGGAAGAAAAAAGATACTGAGAAGAAACCTAAACTTACTAAACCAAGCAAACTTAGAAAATACTCGAGACCTCGTAGGCGAGACTACATTAGAAATCGCAGTGAGCGACAGAAATATTTTGAAGCTGCTTTTGAGCGACTATCTTCACAGGTATTAATAGAGATTAATAGGTTAGAAGAGTTAAGAAGGAATGCTATCGATTACAGGCTGTTCAAAGTAAATGTTATTCTAATTATTTAATTTCTTCTAATTTCTAAAGCTTAAGCGACTCTGCTGCCAGACGAAATCTGAAGGAGGGTTATCAGCAGTGTTTGAAGGAAAAGTTTATCATGCGGTTCTCGGTGCCTTTCCAAATCCTGGTTCAGCTGCAGAAGAACTACAAACGTACGATAATACAGAATCCGAATCCACCTCTTCTCTAACGACCCCAGCCGAAGTTGATGATCATTGTTATGCTGCAACAATGCTTACACAAAATGTTTTATCGTAAGTCGAAGTAATAATTGCCATTTTTATAATTAATTTTGTGAACCAAATTTTCTTTCATGCTATATGTACATATTATGTGTTTTTACAGTTCCGCTGTTCGAGACCATCAATATAACGAAAAAACACAGCCTCCAGGGTTAGAGTGGGATGTTGATGACGATGATAATGATTTCGAAATGGACGAAGTTAAGAAGAAAGCTGAAAATTTGGACTTTATCGAAAAAATGGGTGCTCGGGACCAAGTTGTGTGTAGACGAACGGCATCGATATTTTTTCAGGTAAAAAAATACAAAATATAACTGGATAATTGAACTTTTCAGTCCACCCACCCATACTCAGCAAATGAGCAAATATTGTGGCCATTGACCTAATATGATTATTTTTTCTTTTTTCTGTAGAAAATAAAACTAGAGGAAAGAACGAGAGCCACTGTAAAGATTGAGATAAAGTATGAAGCCTGTGTTATCGACGACAAGAACTTTCAATATTGTGCAGATGTTATTGTCTCATCGAGAAAGCCACTACCCAGAATACTTAAGAAACTTACTCCGACATTTGTTCCAAATAAACCACAACAAAGAGAAGCTGTCATTCCTATCCCTTCTACTCTTGACAATTCCGATGCTGCTCAATTGACAATTTTTCTTGCTAATAATATTGACGACAGTCCAACTGTTGTTCATATTCCTGAAATTCCAACGGAGACGGCAACTTCTGGCTATGCAGTTCAGCTAACAGCTTCACCAAATGGTTTTCCAATATTCCAAGTTGCTTCCTCTGATGCAGAAATTCAAAGTAATATTAACGATGCTCAAGCCAATGTCCCGGTTATCGTCCAATCCACAGAACAATACCGTACTTTATCTGATAGAGATTCAGAAGCTGACCTCAGTTTTGACTATCAAGGAAGTCCTATGGATCATGTTACAACGTCACAATGTTCGGTACAAGATTCTTCTACAAACACCCAACCGATCTGTGCTATTTGTATGAAAAGCAAAGCAAACTCTGCTCGCAATATAAGTACAAAAACTGAAGAGGAGTTTTGGGTACGATGTAATGACCCATTTTGTTATTATTTAGTACACACTTCATGTGTTGGTTTTATGGTGACACATGCCACTCATCTGAAACAGTTACCTGCATTTTATTGTAAACTACACAGATAAAATTGTACCATATATAAATTCGTATTTATATGTCATTTTATTTTTTAATTGTTCAAGACTGGATTATAAGCTCGCGTTGATTAATATTTCGTATTGTATTGTGATTTAGTAAGACTGAATTTTTTAGTTGAGAAAAGCTATTAGTCAATAAACGTCAATTTCATGTTCATTCTTTTGAATATTTTGAGGGGTCTCTACATGTTCCTCTTCAAGTCCCTTAGTTCTTTGAATGGACTCCGGTTCCCCGTTGGAAACTGTGTACGTTCGTCAATAGGAGTAGAAAAACTGACATCCTTGTGAAACGGACGGATGAGTGATTTTGAATTTGTCATGCCACAAGCGTAGTTTCTTGGCTCAGGCCGTCTTTTCAGTTCATACCAACGGGTCAGTGGAGGCTCAAATCGTAGGCGCATACTCTTTTCCTATTGTAATCATAATCATTTGTACAATTATGAAAATAAGAATATGAAGTGCTTTTATATACTTATATATAAATATTGCGTAAATCTTCTCTTGGAAGACACTTAACGCAACTGCAGCTTACAATCATTGACGCGATGGAGTCTTGTGTTGAGTCAGCTTCATATTTAATCCAGCATGTGTATGGAGCACACTTGCTGATTTCCCAATTGAATTCCGCGTTGACCGCGCCAGCATTTTTTAGAAATAGAAAGTTCTCAAGAGCAGCTCTCCTAGGAGCTAAAATGAAAGTATCAAAACTTACGTTAGCAATGATTATTGAAGTGTGACGCTTTCACTATCTCATATATTTCATTATCGGAAAAGAAAATTTAAATTGTATTCCGTACGTATTCGGAGGTCCAAGTTCCGATCAAGCTTGACAAAGTCGTGATTGATGGATAAGTCCACATAATCATCGCAACAAAGTATAGAGTAATCGGTTTCCGGCTTGAGATCCTTTCTGTACACGCACGTATGCCAAGGCTGACGGTAGAGTTTTTTCTGCTTCAGACATTGATGGCAACATTGTTTGGGGCATTGACAGCATCCAAATTTATCGCAGCAAGGCCTCACAAATCGTCCTTTCCATTTTGGAGGGTTATCATACTGTGCTAGAGACAAGTCATACTTTATTGGTGGTTCCTCGGGACAAGGACACCCTGGGATATATTTCTTGAGAACCATTTTGTCAGGTCTATCACGTAAGTTTCAGCGGTTTTAGTATTGGAATTAGACTGAGTTGTGAAATGTGGAAAAAAACCTAATTTTCAAAAATTATGAACATCCTTTGACTGAACATCGGACAATTCTAGTTAGTATACGCATGTGAAAAGCTTCAAATGTTGCTTAGCATTTGCTTAGGAAGTTCTACTGACTGAAAAATATTTTATTAGCTTTATCGTCATCATCTACTTGTGTCACATCGCGTCATACTATCTTGCTGTACTGTCCCTAGATAATTACTAATTTAGTAATGAAGGCATACTAAATGTGGAAAGTGATCTGAAATATATTCAAACAATAAAATCAGCGACTGATTGATGGCACCGACGAAGAGTGATTTGCTCAAAACCACCTCCTCACATGGCGCTCTCCAGCAACCATCATCACAAACTAACGTTCAAGACGATGACGAGGAAGAAGATGGCGATGATGTGTTAGGAGTGGAGATTCTACCTGCGAACCCAGTCACAGTCACATGCAGAAATAAGTTAATCTGTACCACAGGCTTTATTATTTTAATTGTAAGGCTGTACAAGATAGATCAGGAAAATTACGATTACATAACTGAATTAGTGCTTTTCTAAATTCTCATAAAACCCCCATGTGTAGATTGGTCTCATTTCCTACACCATAGTACTAGCAATTTTTCAACAGAGCAATATTGAAATCGCGTCCATTAGCCATTTTTCAGGACCAATCACTGCCATTTATGCAATTTTTGGGAGTGACATTCTAGTAAGTCTCATTGGCATATGGAGTTGTCTTGCCAGGACGGGGCCAAAAGTTATGATTTATGTATGAATATTAACTACATATATACCTACATAAGTTTGCGAATTGTATGCGATAAGGTAACAACGAGCTAATACCTATAATTTGCAATTTTGCAGACGTGTATATGGTTGCTTCTCTCAACTCTCTTCAGTCTTTGCGTTTGCGTCTCCCTCCAATTTCCCAATAAAACTTTTACGAAAACACGTAAAGAAATCTGCCCCCGGCCGGATCGGGATCAAGTACCAGTAATATCAGTATGTCATTTGAAATCTGGTTCTAGTAATTCCTTTCTCCCATTCCAATTAATTTCAATAAAAATAATTAGAAACTTATTTTCCAGGATGACTGCAAGTACATGTTCCACTTGTCAATATTTTTGTGGTGCTCTCTCCTATTGATAGTACTAAAAGGGACCGTAATAGGCCTTTGTCGAGTCAACTACCCAGCTGTATTCAACTGGCTTCGTGGAAAGCAAATCTTAGTGGATGAGGAATTNTATTGATAGTACTAAAAGGGACCGTAATAGGCCTTTGTCGAGTCAACTACCCAGCTGTATTCAACTGGCTTCGTGGAAAGCAAATCTTAGTGGATGAGGAATTTGTAAATGAAGCAATGAAGTCATTGAATGGAGTTGAAGGAGTTGGCGGAGCCTACTTTGATGCTAGTGACATACAACGGCTGGCTGCAAGGGGATCCCTTGGAGGTAACGTATTGTCAGGTGCCTCTTCAAACGTTGTGCTAGTTACAAAAGCAGGTGTGGCAGGAGATGGACTAGATACGGGGTTAGGAAGTCAGCTTAGCATTCACTCAATTGCGGCTAACAAGAGAAGGAAAAGTAGACGCGCGACCCTAATCTCACTATCCCCTTATTAAATAATTTTGATTCTTAACAAATTCTTTTATGTGCTGTTACCTATCTCAAATTAAATTGTAGTTTGCTGGGAGATGATAAAAAATTAAATTATTTGCTGAATTTGAATTATGTTTTCAAGCTAACGTATCGTCCATTCAATTTGAATCCATTCAATACTCACAGTTGAGCACGAGTATTGAGTCAATTTTTTTCATTAAATTGCACCATTTAATGTTATTATATCGAGTAACATGGCATCAAATAACAGGAAAAATTGCACACTTTGGTTTTAAAAGGGATTTTTATCTTATAAACTGGGTATTTCTATGAATTACTATATAAATCTCGAGAGGTAGTAGTAGCAATATCCTTTCCTAGTTTCGCGCATTTCTCAAAGCAGGCTCTGGTAAAATGATTTTTATTAAATAATTTTGATTCTTAACAAATTCTTTTATGTGCTGTTACCTATCTCAAATTAAATTGTAGTTTGCTGGGAGATGATAAAAAATTAAATTATTTGCTGAATTATGATTTCAAGCTAACGTATCGTCCATTCAATTTGATTCCATTTAATACTCGCAGTTGAGCACGAGTATTGAGTCAATTTTTTGATTACATTACACCATTTAATGCTTTTATTTCGAGTAACATGACATCAAATAACAGGAAAAATTGCACACTTTGGTTTTAAAAGGAATTTTTATCTTATAAACTGGGTATTTCTATGAATTACTATATAAATCTCGAGAGGTAGTAGTAGCAATATCCTTTCCTAGTTTCGCGCATTTCTCAAAGCAGGCTCTGGTAAAATGATTTTCACATCGTCCGCATCCACATCTCCGTTATCCTCGGCATTCGCCTTTCTCCCAGGTTCATGATGATGATGAGAAGGCTGCTGCGTTTTCAAAAGCTTATACTCGGTGTTTTCTGCCTCGATTTTTATAATACTTGTGGTACTGCGAGAAGGTTTATTGGAAAATTTGCCAGCTTCCAGTAGCCTGTTCACCAAAGGGTCATCCTTATGCATTTCCGCCACTTGCAGTCTGATGTCATGCAAAGCCTTTCTGATTTGAGCGTCAATGAAGCTCACCCGCACTGGTTTTTTGGGATTAGGAAGTTCTATGTCCACTACTGGAGTTAATCCTGCTGATTTCAGCTCTGCCAAATATATTTTCAGTTCATCGGCCGGCGAAGGTGGCTCATAAACGGTGGTCCGAGTTTTGCAATAGTTCAAAATATATAAGTAGAGGGTGTATAGAATTCCTCCTTTAAGAAAAATCCCTGAACCTAGTTTTAGTAACCAAACTAAGACTGCAACATCGTAGGCCGGCTCAAAAGCTCTAAGGAAGCATAGCCTGGCGTCAACTATGTACCATGCTCCAAAAAGGCCCATTGTCAATCCGACTACTTCTGTTAAAAAGTGACCAATTGCTAGATAATATGCTACTTTGTTTGTCTACGGAAAACAAAAATACTTCCAGTCAGAGTTACATCCAATTTATGAACCTTCATTGTACATAATTCTTAAATATATCGAACCTTATGATACAGTATAACTGCGGTTGCTGGAAAGATAGGTAGAGTAATCGCTGAGAGCATTAGCCACACTGCATTTTCTATAAGAGAAAGCACAATAAGTTACCTACTTCAAGACATGAGTTAATTATCCATTTCTGCATTGTGCTGAGCTGACCTAAAGTGGGTCGTGCTTTCCCCCAAATTTCCGGTAGGTTATTTATGTACTCCTTTCCGCAGGTTTTTTCCACATTAGCCAGCATGCTTATCTCTATACTCGTCAGATCGACGCGGTTCCCCTCGTACAATACATAGCCTGTATATTTACTACCTCTCCGATTTTCAGGATACATTGGAGATAAATTCAAACAGCCGCGAAATATCATCACCAAAAGCCCGATAAATGTCATAAATCTAAACTGGAAATCAGATTAAATTAATTGAACAAGAGATAGAGTGAGATAGCAATTGTAGAAAAGTGTTGGGGCATTCAAAGAAAAACGCGTTGAGCCGGACTTACTAAGTCAATAAATGCGTAAAAGCGTCCTACCGATGATAGCTCGAATCCAAGAAATGAAAAGCTACACTTTTTGAGAAATATCATGTGACCTTCGGGCTATTCTCATGGTCTTAAAATATCTCACATTCTGATCAGGAAACGTGGCTGTCTTGAAATTCTGTGTCATGTCATTCAATCTTCTTTCAGTACGCCAGATGAAAGACAGCGGGACACGATGTAAATGAACTCTCAGGTATTATTTAGTCAGTTGCTTAAGTTCATTTATATGAGAAAACTTCAGTTAGAATTATACGTGATATTGCCTCGATAATAAATCTTTATATTGTAATGTACTGTCATGAAAATAATGTAGAAGTGGCGCAACACGAAATTATTATAATACTTGTCGAAGCTCTTGTGGCTGCCAATAAACATAGCAACATGACTCATGTATTAGCAATGATGTTATTAATACGAAACGCGATGAAATTATGGAATTTCCGTTCTTTATCAATACAACTTTTTTACTTGTCATGTCACAGTCTAGGGAACTGTTCGAAACCGAAGGTCATGGATAAACCTCACTTAATTTTCTAACGTAGAGACGTCAGTCAGCTAGGAATGAACAAATATTGGTTCCTAGTACACGTAGCAGGGGCAAATTTTAATATGCATTATACTCAACTGAGATCCAACTCCATTAAGTTACTCTTGATGTTTCAGTGTCCCGAGTACCTTTTGACAGAATTCTCACCCACTTTTAGCAACTTACTTGGACAATGCTCGGTCACGAAACCAACGATTTATAGTTTTATTAAGTAGTTTGACATATCGTGATAGCATTATTTGGAATAAAGGTACAAAAGTTCATTAAATTATAAAAAGAAAGTGAAGTCTTGCTAAGATTAATAAAATAAATCCATACGTGTAATTTTTGTTTGTATTTATGTTACTTTGAATTGAACATTTATACAAAGACAAACACTTCCTATGCTACGGATCTTTCCCTATAATTATGTAATTAACTATTTGGCATTCACCACCTTCTTATTACGTTTTGGCTCCTAATTCTGTTTGCTTTCTGTCCAGCCACAGCTAAAGTCATTTGACTTGCAGAGGAAGCAGCACGTGGATGGGGAAGCTTCATTTGCTTTCTCATAGAGCTATCATCTTGCATTTCCTTTCCAAGTCTCCTGGCTTGCTCCACCAGGTAAAAAATGATGATGGAAATCTCATAAACTTTGTACGACGACACGGCAATTATGGTAAAAACAAGAGTATGCACAATTGGTTGAAAATTCTCATAATAGGCATCCACCGGACATAATCCAGGATTGGAGATGAGTAAGATGACAGCAACGAACAGAATTAAAGTACAACTAAGTTCGCCTAATAGGCAAATCGAGGCTATAATTTTCTTCTCGGCAGGTCTGCTCTGTAATGTAAAAAGTACGAGGGGAGCTAATATATGCGCATGCTTTACAAATAAATGATATATATCTAATTTAATTTGTAGGGGTCTTCGCCCTCTTAATTATTGCTGTTACCATTTTCGATAAAGACATGAGTAAAATTCCAAGAATGGTATAGCCACTCATAGCGGCCCCTATCAATGCTGCAGGTTCAGCTATTCAGATAAAATCAAAACTGAGGTGAGTACACAGAAAAGGCACATAACTTTCAAAAATTAGTCTTTTATCGTAATCTGGTTTGCTACCAAAGCCTTGATTGATGTCATTGTCTACTCCGTATTTTAATCCACAGGCACGGACTGTTCTTTGAAGCCGCAAAGTATCTTCCGTCCGTTTCTCCTTATACGGCAGGAGTCTGAAGGGAGGTGTATCTGATTGCATTTTCTCATCTATCATTACTCTGTACTTTGCTAGCAGGTGGTTAAACTGTGCTTCAAAAGCGATGTCAAAAAGAGAATACCATGCAATAATTGAGAGGAGGATTAATGTCTGAAAATGAAAATTTGGAATATTATTGGATGGAACAGTAGATTTTGTTATATCATGGAAGTGCGTTGTAACAATGAAGCTTTAAGTTTCGAAAAGGTGAGTTGCGTGATACGTACCAGATCTGCTGCACCAAATGCCACGCACAGAGTTCTCAGTCGCGGCCTTAGCCATTGGATAGCACCAAACATTGAATATCCCGATGACAAAGATCAAGGACTTAGCGTTGAATTGAAAGAAAGTGAGTCAAGGATTGGTTTTGATCAAAGGTGACGCGTGTATAGTATGCTGGAAGTATAATTTGTTGGCTAAACTTCTGTAGTCACTATATAAAGACTTTCCGTAAAATATAAACACTCACTCAGCAACCAAAAAACATATATTTTTGGGCTTTTCGAGGCTTACTCGAATAGAAAACTATACTTCATTTTAGCAAAGTACGGGCAGCAAAGAGGGATAGGTAACATATCTAGAGTTTAAGAAGTTCCATGTTGCTGTGACTGAAGAAAGTATCACAGGGTTTAATTATTGAGATGATAACTGCATATGCATATTTAATTAGGGAACTGCAATTAATTTGCTATAATGATACACGTCATGGCTACAACTATAGTTCGGGAAGTTGAATTCGGGAAAGCATCTTCCATCGCATGCAAACCCATAAGGTATCAATGCGTGGCATCATGTTTATCTCGGAACTTCGGGAAAGCATCTTCCATCGCATGCAAACCCATAAAGGTATCAATGCGTGGCATCATGTTTATCTCGGAACTTCAGGTCGAGCAATATGTCATTTAAAAGAGTTGGGTTAACTGTGAGTTGTCTGAGTTCAACATGTTAGCCCTAGCCCCCCATAGGTAAGTTGTAGCAGTCGCTTGAATTATTATATGCTTATTAGATGGAAAACTCTGCTTTCCTTTCAATAAATTGTCGTGAGAAGAAAGAAATTAGTAAATAAGAATGAAGTGGTAATCAATTATTGTACATTCTATTTAATTGTACAAATAACAGGTACATTTTTCACTCTATTCAATTGAGAACATTTCGTGTCAATAGCTAATATTATCAATCAAAAATATAAATTTGAATTCAATACCTTACTAGCCTGCTTCTCTTAATAGTGGATAAGTGACAAGAACAGTGCACAAGTCTGACCATTACACCTCCGGCATTTGCAACGTTCAAATTCAATGTCACCATTGCCATGAATCATGATTTAAACGTAACGTCATTGCTACTTTGCTACTCCTAAAATTACAATCCAAATTACAAATTTTTTTATGAGATCGTAGGAAAGACGTAACTCATAATAGTTTAGTTTATAAAATATTACGTATAAAATATTGGAAATGTATACCGATTTTTGTTGACAATTCCGCCCATTTTTAGATTATCTAATTTCAAGGTATGATATAATAACGTGACTAACTGTATTAATCATCATGACACTTTCCTCATCCAGTTCCAACTGTCGTGACGACAGTGTCGTCATCGTCAAAAAGAAATATGCTTGCTTACGTAGGTACCTGTATCTGCCTGCCAGAATTCATGGAGTTTAAATGTACCTAGGTATGTACATAACTTGATTACTTGCTTCAGATAAAGAAAATTATTTACTGAACACGTTCATTCAGAAAATGCCATATACACACGTAGCACTTTGATAGTATTTAATGCTGTAAGTTAAACACCCCAACAGGTCACATTTTACTAATAGTAGTGCATTCAAATTCGGTACTCAGATTTCGAGTCGTTGCATGATTGCATGTTGCTTCCTGGGATTATACACAAACAGTAGCATCAAACTTGAAAGTAGATTGCACGCAACTTTCCCTCAAAGCTATTGTGGTGATATGTCTATTGAATTCATATTGTTAATAGTCTGAAAGTTGGAAATAAAATTGCTTCTAAATATATATCTATTTTAATTTCGATATATTTTAAAAGATAGAATTTGTCTATAGATTAATTCATACAGGCTGTAAAAATGCATTTTTGCGTTTGATGTAACACGAGAAAAGCAATTGATACACAACGCTATATTCTATATTTTATGATCTTATTATCGCTTCATTATTAGGTATATATTTTGGGAAGTCCAGTGCGACAGAAGAGACGTAGACGTAAACATGGCATGATTGGCGAAAAAATATTTTTCAGTACTTCTGATATATAAGATTGAGCCTTCAAAGTTTGGACCGCATTCATTGCCATCCCTGAGAATATTTGAGTCATGTAGGAAACAACCCTTTAACTAATGATCCCCTATCGTTTCTAAATCAAAGAAGAGTGGGGACGATGAAACGGAAAGTTTATATAGTGCAGTTTATTCTAATTGTTTTTATTACTGTTAATATTGGAGTGAAATATGTCCGTGGGCAGGGAGGGATTACATGCGACCCAGCATGTCAGCGTGGAATTGAAGACGCCTACGATCATGCTAGTAATATTTCGTATTATTATTTCATTTTTTAAAATAATTATTCCCAGTAGTATTGCTAAATGGCTTTATTGTATTAACACTTCTTTAGGCACGGTACATCGAGAACTAACTCAGGCTAACGACAACACTTTGAAGAGAGTCGTTAAGCTGGAAAGCGAGTTAGTGGGTATTATCAACCAGATAACCAACATGCAGAAAAGAATTACTACTTTGGATAACCGTCTGAACAAAACCATAACTGATATCAACAAAAGAATTACAGATGAGACGGACAACATTTGGAACTACTTCCCTGAGTCCATTTCAAATACGAGGAAGGAATTAGTTCAAATGATTGATGACATAAATTCATTAATTAATTACTATCACCCACTCATCATGCAATGGAAGTGTATTATAACTTATCAAGAAGGATCGACGGCCTAGAATACGGCAAGATTTATAACCTAACAGTGGACAGCGAAATGTGGAGAAGAAACTTTAGAGTAATTAACTCCACATTCGCCAGACTTAGAGCGAAGAAAATACTCTAAAATGGGTTTCCCACCTTGGCCACCACCACCTCCACCACCTACGTACCCTCCTTGGCCACCACCACAACCTCCTCCCCCCACTCATCATGCAATGGAAGTCTATTATAACTTATCAAGAAGAATCGACGGCCTAGAATATGGCAAGATTTATAACCTAACAGTGGACAGTGAAATGTGGAGAAGAAACTTTAGAGTAATTAACTCCACATTCGCCAGACTTAGAGCGAAGAAAATACTCTAAAATGGGTTCTAATTGCAAGAATATTTAACTTATCTAAAGGACCACGGACGATTTCATAAAACCAAAAGCAATTTATTGTCTTTGTAATTTATTTAATTATTGAATAAACTGAGCAATATCGACAATCGGCAATTATCCATTCTTTTAGTAAATTATACTTTACTTTTACCAACACTCAAAACTGCTAATAATTATATTTGGAGTTAACAACAAATTCATCTAAAAACAAACTTGAAATTCAAGTCATATCATATCTCTTTTAATTAAATTTTAATTGGCAAAGGGTCCCTGCACAAAGAGAGAATTCATAGCAAGACGAGAACGCTCTTGAAACGAGTCCAACACTAGAAGTATGCACCTGCGCCATCTCACAAAATTCTGAGCAACTCGCAGCTCGGCGAAGCGGTGTGTTCAAGTTGATCTGTCCGGCGTGCAGAAAGCCTTTGGTCCTGCTTTGCCATACATGCTCAGCTTGAGCTGCTGACGAGTTGTCGCATTAGTGCACCTTTCTTACAGGGAAAACTGGATGGACAGCG
>JAHZND010005192.1:0-10163 GCA_027744115.1 Acrocyrtus sp. NNG-2020 | reverse complement strand
TTTTTCATTTTTACCTTTCCAGCATTGATGTTTTCGAGCTGAACCTTCCTACCAGACTCCCGCTTAGTGTTTTGGCCTATAATATTGACAAAGTTAAATAATTATAATATTAATAAAATCTATATACAATTAACGAATTCTTCAAATTAATTGCAAATAGCGAAACAAAAACGACTACTTTAACTTTAGCTTGTCTTTCAGTTAAAACATTACAATGTAACAAATAGGTAAATAGCAATATTGATTAATAATGCTTAACACTTACTTAAAACAATTATTGGCGCTCCCATTGTGGTAGTAGTAATTTATGTTTGAGATTGCTGTCGCAAGAATGAGAACACAAGACACTGGTATGACTGCCTTTGTTTATGTAAATAGGATCTGTTGAAAAGAATGACATAATACGGTTATTTGACATTTTAGTTAATTACTCGTTTTATTACTACCACTGACTGAAATATCACCGCTGTGTTTCAACTGCCATTATGTATTAGTAGCAAAACACAATTTTTAGTCAATTTTAGTATCATCACCCTTCCCCTGAACATAAATATTAATCAAAATCCTTAACAACACTTAAGATAAAACCTCTTAGATTATACACCTCATATCCACATATAACCTATATAGCTACTAAATTAATTACATTAATTAATCAATATAATATTGTTTTAATTAATTACTTTGAAGTAGGTTTCTCTTCCTCCGGCCAAATTTCACTCTCAATTTCAGTGACTCATGTAATGTAGTACAGAACTCGCCCACACAATTCAGCATCAGACCCAAGTACGGATAAACGAACAAAAGCATGCGGCATGAGATGACTACACAGTAAAATTCTTTAGGAGGAATCTCCTTTTCAATTCAGTTTGCTGCTCCCACTCAGGCGTTGTTGGGGCAAGTTGCAAATTGCCAAACAACCTCGTAGCAAATTCCTTGCTGGTTGTAATGTTTGCTTTATGCTTACAAATCTGTTGGGTTACTAGAAAGTATAGTGGCTGGTTTCAGGCTAGGGCTAAGCTGGAGCTGGAGAGAGTAACCAAAGCTGGGCCGGAAAAGAAAAACAAAGGCAAAATAGAACATTCGGGACGGGCGGTGGACGAGGAGGTGAAAAGGGTAATGAAATGAACAAATGTGCCCAACTCCCAGCAGCAGAGAAAGCAATTTTCACGGATTTGCAAACGATGTGATGATGAAATGAGAGGATAAACCAAACTCTTCCCAAATTGCCTATCCAATCGTACACAAACTACAAAATACATAGATGCAAACTAAAATAATTAATTCACGCCTTCCATTTTCGTCATTAACTCTCTAAATGCGACATTCTACTATTTATGGTTGGCCAATTATTTTCGATAAATTGACTAGATAAAAAGTACATAAGTATCTTCGCAATTCACTGTGCCAATTATGCACATAATCGAATTCAAAGAACTTTAGCTTGAAGTTTACATGAGCTATAGAGCTATAGAAAAAGATGTCATTGCATAAAAATCAAATTGTTTCAATTCAATGTTCTTGAGTAGAGATAACAAATGCATACAAATTGACAACGAGAAGAGTACGTAATGCCATATGAACTGTACTGTAAACTGTACCAATACCAAGTACCAATACCGTCGATAGACCAAAATGACCAAATGCAAACTATAAAATCTATGCAACAGCAAAAAATGAAGATGACCTTGGGAGATTGTGAGCGTTCTCTCACCAATTCTTTAGCAGTCTATTGAAGGCCATATCCCGATCCCGTGTATTATTTATTACACTACATGTGAAATACGTACACATGTACTGGCAGCCTTGTAGATAATAAGTGGCAACAACGCCGGTTGGAAAGTCACATTGAAAAAGTCAAGTTTTCACGTTGGTTTGGAAAGTCAAGTGGGAATCTCCAATTGGAATGAAATAATCAAGTGAAGTGCAAAGTGAGCCGCGCAGTGATCGACTTAAGATCAAATCGAGAAGATCGTATATGACCTTTCTTTTAGACCCTGACAGAAAAAGTGTTGATAGAAGCTGTGTCAATTTTTATAATCTAAAAAAATGTCTGTTCCATACAAAGTTACGTACTTTGAATGGCGTTGGCTTGCCGAACCGATCAGGTACATGCTGACCTACGTTGGGGAGAAGTTTGATGATGTTCGAGTGAAAGACGACGGCTGGGTAGAGAGCGAGAAGCAAAGTAAGTTGTTGGATTCACTCGCAATAGTAAAAATATTTTTTAGTAACGGGATTTTTGTTATTTATTTTTAAAAGTATTTCAGTTTGATGCACTGAAAACCTTACATGTTAAACCGTTTTCTTTTCAGAACACCGATATCAGAAGTTGCCAACTCTCGAGGAACGACAGAAGGACGGAAGTGTGGTCGTTGCTCAGCCAGTCATCTGCCATCGTAAGATACCTCGGAAATAAGTACGGTTTAGTTGCAGGCACTCCTTTGGAACAACAGCAATGTGATGAGTACTCCGATTGTCTGAAAGATATAATGAATGGTAAGATGATACGGTAACAAATTAAAACGCAAAAATTAGAGCATACTATATAATAAAGTTTGACAATAATTATTATTACAACGGTGTACCGGATAATTTTTGCAGAGGCTGCAGCAATAGCCGAGCCTGATGCACCTAACAAGGAAGAGAATACTGCCAAACTGTATTCTACAACGGTTCCCCGGTACTTTGCAGAAATTGAGAACCAATTGAAAAAGCAGAAGGCCCATAAGAACCCGGAAACTGGAGTTATCCCTCTGGTTGGAAAGAGCCTCACATGGGTTGACTTTCAGTTGGCACATTTTTCAGATATACTGCTGGTTCTTCAGAAGATGCTAAAGCCTGATGCAGCTGAAGTTTTGGAACCGTATCCAGCTATTAAGGAACATCAACAGGCCATACTTGGACTGCCAAAGATTCAAGAGTGGATTGAAAAGCGCCCAAAGCGTCAGGATCATAATCTGTAAATGAGAGTGGGCCGGCCGGAAAAGTTAAGAGTTGTTCTATTGATGATTGTAATTGCAAAGGTTTAGAGAGCTCATCGGCTCGAAGTTCCATAAAAAAGAATTAATTTTCAATAAAAAATTGGTCAAAAAAAGTAAATCAAATAATTATTAGCTACTGGCATATCCATGCATGGTGTGGCTGCGGCTTCACAAACCATTAGCCTACTGGCACTGGCTCACGGATTCCCCACAAAACAAATTCAGGACTTAATTATGTTTAGGTAACTAATTAGCAAAACAAATTATTTTAAGTGGTGAGCAGCATAATCAAAAACCAATTTGAAATATTGGAAGAGTGAAAAGCTTCTTAATTTCGCGAGTGAAGCTGACGAGGAACTGCTTCGTTTTCGGCCAAGAAAGAGATTTCTTTGTGAACGAACACATCGATTGAGAAAATAGAATTCAACCTGATGGAATGGATCTCTGGAGGTTATAGACAGAGTCAGTTTCTGCCCACCATTGTAGTGCTGCGTCCATTGCTTAAAATATGCAACTTTTTTGGGATGTATCCTTGCACATTACCTAAACAGTCTGGAATATCTGTAAATCAAACATTCTTAAACCCACCTAGTAAAACGTCCCGTTGTAATAGTAAATTGTACCTGTTTATATACGGTATCCTTGTATTATGTCAACTGCTTCACTTCATTCGCTATGTACTTTCTCCTGACCATAACTCGAAAACCACACTAATAATTCTTGGGGGTTGGGGATACACATTAGCGTTTTCCTTCATGGTCTTATTAACTGTTTTTAATAACCAAAAGCAGATAATGGACGTAATGAATCTGTGGGCCAGGCTTGAGTGTGAAATAATTGGTAAAAGAGCAGGCATTTATTATTTAAAAAATTATAATGTCATTTTTCATGTAGAACTAACAGCAACTTTAATTTCAGGAAATCAGGATTTTGAAAAAATTAGAAGGGACATGCGTAACCGACGCAGATTGATACTTCATATTGTACTATTCTTGGTTCTTTGTGCATGCTCTGCTACATCTGGGGTGATATACATTCACTGGAGATTTCCCCGATTTCATCAGTTTATTTACTCGTTGACCTTACCCCAAAAGGGAGAAATTCCGTGGTTGTTTGCAGTCTCAGTCACCCATCAAGCTTTCATTTGGATCTTTTCCTTTGTTCAGGTCATTTTTATATGCCTAGTTCTGATGACTTTGACGAGAAGTGCGGAAATATGTTTGAATGTGCTAATGGATAAGAGCAGCAAATTTGTTCGAGGGACTTGGGAAAGAAACTTGCATCTTCAAGATGTAGAATGGAGGATGGAGTCATACCTGAAGTTGGAAGATTTGATGAATAAATTCAATGACATTTTTCAATGGCAGTTTTTATTTCAATTAATTGGTGCTGCTGTTCACGAGTGCTGTTACATTTACCTGGCTCTGAGACACTGGAGAACTATGGAAGCAGTGGATACGCTCATGTACATTGGGGCTGCGAGTATGACATTTGTGGGTATCATGTGCAGTTTGTATCCTGCCATGGGACTGGTTTACGAAAGATCTGAAGAGTTTCCTCGAGCAACGAAGGAATTACTTGCTAAAGCAATCTCGGACATGTCATTAACCGTTGATTTTTTCAATTTGGAGAAGTTACCTTCTGTCAACTTTCCGCACGGGAAAGCATCAATGTACACTATAATTCCTCTGCTTCCGGAAAAAATTTGTAACGAGGAAATAGCTGCAAGATTTAAATATCTTGAGATGATCGCAACTACTTGCACCCCATTTGGTTTCAAAGGCGGTGTTTTCTTCACATTCAAAAGAAACACTCTTCTTACAGTATTGTCTGCTGTAACCACCTACATCATTGTACTGTTTCAACTTAATTTTTAGTAATATATACTACAAAGTGGCATTAAAAGATTAAAAGTACCTACGCGCATATATTATGCACAACAATCTATACAAACTACATACATACTTACCTACATACAACTAATTGTTTATAAATTTGTAAATCACAATTAGAATCTAGATGTTAGTATAGCACAGGGTGCCCCTAAAAGTCTCGTATGTTTCATTTAGAAATGGCAGTTTAATTAGCTATCGATCACTTAACCCTTAGTTATTATTTGCAAAACAAGGCTGTCCTTTATGACCATATTAAAAGCAACGTTCATAATTTCAGTTTATATCTTCGTTGTTTAGCTCTCTAGTTATCTATTTTCATCTTGGTAATTAATTGCGCTTGTGTTGTTTTGCTACGCAGGACTGGACGAGGGCACTGTGGCATATTATAGGTACCTAGCTTCTAAGTAAATTAAATCGACTGAAAAAAGAAATTCATACAATTGCCAAATCAAGTTTTTGCTAAATGGTCAATTGGACTAGGTATACTAATAGAACTAGTATAGTACTACAACAGAAATTGCTGTGGAAATGTATGTTTACTAAAAGATATTTGAAGAAATACTTATATTTCCATGCATATCCAATGTCCATGTCAAAATGGATAGCAAAATACCCCGTAGCACCAAGAATACCTATATGCACACACTTATGACTATGAGCTATCAATTAAAATTTTTCGTATTGTGTAACTTGTCAATAAAATAATGGAAATACCCTCTGAGGAACCTTCTGTCCCAAACTGTCCTTGGGATGAAGATAAATTGAAAGAACAAGACGAAGACGGGTATAATACCTATGTATTCCCGAATTGAAATTATCATTTGAAAGAAATATGTGTTCATCCGGTGCCTTTTCTTTAAACAGTTCCAGTTTCCCCTGGAGTTGGTTAAAATGGTGCCCAACGTCTCGGGGAGCTCTTCGGAAGGCAGAGCAAGATATGTTGTCGAGTAAGAGAGCTTTCAATAATAGTTTTGTACTTACCATGCCCTTAATAAGCATGCATCTTCATCTTAATAAGTCTGTCCTTTTCT
Source organism: Acrocyrtus sp. NNG-2020 (assembly GCA_027744115.1). Classification (NCBI taxonomy): domain Eukaryota; kingdom Metazoa; phylum Arthropoda; class Collembola; order Entomobryomorpha; family Entomobryidae; genus Acrocyrtus; species Acrocyrtus sp. NNG-2020. The sequence goes on along the minus strand of JAHZND010005192.1, from coordinate 4,253 downwards.
TCTTGTAGTTGTGAAGGTACCCATAACTCTTGGCTATATAAATATAGGCAATTTTGACACGATGCCTGAAGGGCCTGTTAAAGTATGGACAGCAGTAGTCAACAAAGAAGCAAAAGGTACACCTTTAGTTCTTGTCCACGGGTTTGCAAGTGGGCTCGGCTTGTGGGCTTTAAATTATGATGGCCTTGCAAAAGACACTAGTCGACCCACCTACGCTTTTGATATCCCTGGATTCGGACAAAGCTCGCGTCCAATGTTTAGTTCAGATCCTAAGAAGGCTGAGGAACAGTTCGTTATGTATATAGAAGCCTGGAGAAATAAACTTGAAATGGAGAGGATGATACTTTTAGGTCACAGCATGGGAGCTTTCTTAGTGTTTTCTTATGCCATAAAATACCCCGAGAGAGTTTCTCATATCATATTGGCTGACCCTTGGGCAAGTTGAAATTACTCTCGCGTCCTGTTTATTATATGCGACATAACCCTAACCAGTTTACAAATAATTAAATAAATGTGCATGCTCAACCATAATAACTGTAGGGGATAAAAAACAGACCAGAAGACTTAAGCGAACTTCCTTATGTAAATACAACACAGCGACTTGTGATTAATGTGCTGGATACGCTTCCACTCAATCCTTTATGGACTGTACGACTCATGGGGCGCATGGGAGCAGAGTTAATAAAACATGTTCGAATGGACTTAATCACAAACTTTGTCCACATTATGGAGGATGCGCCCACTAAAGTTGCTAACTACATTTTTCACTGCAATGTTCAGAAACCATTAACGTAAGTCTTTGATATAAAAGGTTCGCAAGCACTCTCCTTTTCTCTATTTTTGCACTAAGGTAATTTTTGTTTCCTGCTTTTTAGGGGCGAATCGGCTTGTAAGACAAAATACCTCAAGATGGAATAGGTTTTTTCATCTTAACCTATATGAAAAATATATTCAGCAGTATCTAATTGAACAGTTTTACTTAGATCACTGCATGATGATAACATTCGGATGGGCAAAGCATCCTCTCTGTACTCGCCTTCACTTACTAGATCCTGACATTCCAATGACTTTAATGTATGGATCTCGTTCATGGGTTGATCACTTTCCAGGTGAAAGACTCGGAGAATTGCGGCCTTCTTCTTATGTACAATACCACGTAAGAAGTAAACTTGAAATGTAACTATGCATAGAAGCCCTACGCATCGGTAAATCACAGAGTTTGTGCCTTATTTATAGGTGATTGTGGCCGGGCATCATATTTACGCCGATGCATATCAAGCTTTTAATGAGCTAACATTAGAAGCATGTAAGCACGAGCGGCCTTTAACAAAGGACGAGAAGACCAAACAAGAAACAGACGAGACGAGAGCATAAAACAAATACTCCCTGATTCTGATGCGAATAAAAACTATTCCGTTGGGAAAGATGAAACTGCAAATAAAAAGTCAAAATTATCGTCATTTTCACACGTTAACAAAACAACATATAACCATACTTTTATTTCACAACAAAACCGGGCATTTCTGTATCGATCCGTTCATTTCTAGATGTTTTAATTATACAGCAAAATACCTTAACTTAATTAAACGAGCCATTACCAAGCACAAAAACATATCTTACAATTTAAAAATTACATTTGGTTTCGTTTTACCAGAGTTTCACATGCTTCATACTATAGTTCAGCCAGCCGTCCTTTTAGTTAGTTTGGTACTAAGGAAGTGCTTTACAAAACCTAACCCATTTTATTAATAGTACTACCATTATAATAGCTGCTGACTGTTCAGACCTTATTATTTAGAAAACAACGAGTAGTTATAGTTAAGCTTATTTACAATGGATATGTACAAAAAGATTCATTTCTTAAAGCCGAAGAATGTCATTTAAAAGTTAACAAAGCTGTCTTAAAAATTAGTCTGCTAACACCATCGAATGAACGTAACGGACATCCGCCATGATTCAGTAATCATAACCTATCGATTTTCATTGCTCAGATAATTTCGAGAACTGGTGATTTCAAAATTATATAACATGTGAACCAAATCTTTGAAATCTACCTAAATGCGATAGTTTACAATAAAAGTGGCATTATTCGTTCGTTTCAAGTCTTTTTTGTCGGTCTTCGTATGCCTAGAAGGAAATAAATAGGGAATAAGTTTAAAAGTTCCACAAATAATTTAAACTTTACATTAAAGTTCAGTTTACAGATTTACGTACCTGTGCAGCTACTTTACGCAAGTATTCCTGGTTCGCATTTCCAGTGTGCATTATTAGTCTGTGCAGATGCCCCTTCTCATTCTGCAACAATGTGTGAGGATGATCGTATTCCTGCAGATTAGGCAAAAATATCCAGTAAGAGTCACTGCATTGTAGTTTCGTATGGTATTGGCGCTTGTGCTAATATAGTTAAAATCTTACTTGAAGAACTTCAATAGTAAAATTCAGTTCGTTTAGGACCACCTTCTCTTCATCATAGTTCAGGCATACGTCACGGAACTTTATTTTTCCACGTTGGGGCCAGCTCTTTGATGGGTTTCCTCGTCTGCTCTCTATTAAAATGATTTGATTAAAAGAAATCGTTATACCTTCAACTTTAACAGCAACAGCATAAACAGCAATTTCATTCGGTTATCATTTGGGGGTAATCAGTAAGAGCTAGAACCTTTAGTGGTATCCTTCTGTGGAGCAATTTTAGTGTATTCAAGGGCTCTTTCCACGGATGTCATGAGATTCTCCATTTCTGCGGACTGCCTCATTCCAAATTGAAGGATGTTCATTAATTGTAGCAATGAAGCAATTGCAAGTCCGACTTTACCGCTGGTGGTATCTATTTCGTGACAGCAAATTGGTTAGCGGTTTAAATCAAATTACTAAAAGACGCATTGACAATGAAAACGGGAAGAACAAAAACGGAAATTCTTACAACTTGAAACTGCAACAAAGCTGAAGGCGACAATGACAATGAAGATAACAGATGTGATCTCCAGCCAGATGCTGAACCAGTTATTTCCTGCGATGAAGTGATACCAGGAGGAGGAATGGACATCTTGCAAGGTATCAAACTGATCCATAAGGAGCTTTTGTGATTTAGAAGACCTAATTGTAGATAATCCCACAACTGATGTCGACAAGTGAGTGTAAAGGGGACTTCTCGCTACAAAGTTAAAACATTGGGGCATCATGAGACTTGGCTTTAATCATCCATCACTATTTCTTCTTTAGAATAATATTTTCAAAATAGCCCTTACTGATTGTTTCCACTCTTTTAATTCCTCTGGATGTAGTAAGGAAGAAAGTCCGAATGTACCAATAAGCCCAGAGTAAAACACATGCCGGCACAATGAAGTAGTAGTTGGCAATTAGCACAACTATAATAGTTCCACAAATTCTCAGGCCGATATCCAAAGTGTCGAACATGGTTAGTGGCAAGTACTCATCCAGATTGCCAATGTCCTTGGTAAATCGGTTCATGATCCGACCTTTTCATATCACGCAAGAAAAACCAGTCAAAATACAATTAGGGACATTAGGATATAATTGACGACTGAAGTGGTAATAATTTGTTATCTAACAAATTCAGGTTTTTTATAGAAAGACGCAAGCATATAATATGGTATTTTTGCATTTTTACCACTTGGGTTATCATCAAAAAATTTAATGGGAGCTTCCACAATGCACGCAAACATTTTCTTGTGAAGATTTCTGCTAATTCTCATCGTGAAGTAAAACATGTAGATTGTTCTGACTACGTCTACGACAAGCACGAGAATAGCCAAGCTGATGTAGAAGACCATATAAATGTGCTTCCTCCAGTAATATTCATGGTCGTCATCAACGTGGTATTTATTTGTTATGAATGTTCTGAAGGTTGCATAGTCCAAATGGTACTGGTACTGATAGAATCCTTCCGTGCCGTTGATGGGTTCCGTTTCATTGTGGTCGTCGTGAGCTACAAAGTTTATTGTCGTTTCTGGCTCCTTGTTTAGCATTAGCGCATCCACGGAGGCGTTTTTGTGGAGCATTCCTAAAAGTCGAGATTCCTCAGAAGTTGTCCTGTGGTGGGATAAAAATTGCAGTTAATTTCTTCCTGGGATGTGAAAAAAAGACATTCCAGACTATTCTCTTTTTCCTTTACCATAATGAAAGCCAATAGTCGTTGCAACTGACAAGAACTTGTGTGAGAAGGAATCCCACGACAAGGAATGATATGCCAAGAGTAGAGTCTCCTGACTTGAAGTAACCCCAGTACGTCCTTC
>JAHZND010005191.1:0-17678 GCA_027744115.1 Acrocyrtus sp. NNG-2020 | reverse complement strand
TCAGACTTTCAGGTTAGGCACAAACAAGTTATAAATAAAATATCGAAATCCCAAAACGGTAATACTTGCTAATTTTAAAAAGAGACAAGTTTCATGCATCTGGGAAAATAGGATAATCATTGCATAGGATGGCAAATGACATGTTTTTTGATAAATATATACCTAAGGCCATTACAGGTCGAAGACATCTCGTTCTGCCACACTGACATTTTCTGGGAATCCTTGAAATGATGTGTAATGGTAGTGGTGCAGTAGGGGAAACTGCATGGGAGGTAGGCATGTCTATAAATATGAATGTGCACAAATAATGACACCGAAAGAGTGGGTAAAGTAAACCAAACTCATCAAAAACTTCCGCAGTTCCAGGGAGATCATGCATGCAAAATTGCAAAGTTCGCAAATTAGTTTTGAACTTCACCAACATCTATTAAAAGTTTTGAAGATGAAAGGTCACATAAAGGTAAGTAAACATTTTAGTGAGTACATGTTCACATCGTCGTAGCCATAAATGTAAAATCGTGCGGTGATTAAAAGAGATTAAAATTAAAATATGTAAACAAGGGGGAGTATAGGTACTTCCTGTAAATAGCTTGATCGCACAGGAAATGAGAATCTTTTCATGAATAATTTGATTGCCTGTCTACATCCTTTTAAAGTCTTGCGTCATCTAGTCATCTACCAATTTCCTCTTCTAATAATGCATGGTGCCATTCATGATTTATTGCCTTTTGCAATACAAACCTCAGCCCGACTATAAAATTCGTTTTGCGTATTTTCACTGAGCGGAACTCTTGCGGCGAGAAGACAAAAGTGGTGACGAGACTAACCTGCGTTGTTGCTAGTGCCATAACAAGCACAGAGATCTCTTTGGTGGACGGAGGAAATGTGAAAGCAAGAAATAGAATAGAAAACGAGCCGAGCATGCCACTCATCCTCTATTTACGTATAACAAGCACAGAGATCTCTTTGGTGGACGGAGGAAATGTGAAAGCAAGAAATAGAATAGAAAACGAGCCGAGCATGCCCCTCATCCTCTATTTACGGCGACTTTACTTTGTTCACATCTCTGGCGTAAGTACAAGCGCATGCAATGGCAGTAGAAAAGCCCGTTTTACCCATTCTTTCCCTCTCCTATATACATCCCTAATATAGAACAGAAAGGGGAGAAACTCCACAAAAGAACTCAGGAAGAAGTTGTCCGTCTCAGTTCCAAGGTTGCTTCCATTTTTTTCTACTTCGCCTCGTTTCGGTCTACCCTGGCTAAATGGCCATCGCAATTGCTATAGCCTCCCTTTCTTTTTTTTCTCTCCCCTTCTGTTACGATTTTCCCAGTTTATTTCCTGCCACTGCTGCACTATTGTTACAGTTTGCATTGAGGACAGCACATAAGCTCACAGTACACGCTATATAATCCAACATCAGTCCCTAATTTTCGAAAGCATATGTACATAGACACACTTCCTTATGCGGAGGAGGCTGTGGGGCAAAGTTAAAGTGGAACTTTGGATTCTTACGTACCCCATTCCAAGCCAGCATTCAGCAGTAGCCTTCTCTCGGTGTCGTCGTCCTCTAATACATTTCCATAACATTTTTTTTTCTGCTTCACTTCGGAGAAAGAGTCTGCAGTCGGGCGGTGGTGCTGCTTCCTGTGTACTCGCAGCCTGTACACGTACATATATTTTTTTTATTCTGTTACGCCAAAAGCACCCGAATTCGGGCTTACGAATTTACGACTAGATTGCATTATAGTTTAGGTACATTCCCTTATCACAGCCCACGTATATATTTCGGCTGACTGTTCATTCATCCCGATATTTTGATTATCATTGTGTATTACACTTCTCAGCTCACACTGCAAGCTTTTTTTGGCTTTTCCCGTCCTCCTTTTGGCTATCAGATTACATGCGAAATGGAAACGAAAGTGCTGTTCTCGTTGCCAGTTTACATCCTGTAATATAGCTAAAGTACTCTGTTCTTTTATTCGCCGTGGTTGTTCTGTTTATGTCCGCTGTATTGCCCTTTTATGTATGCCCTCACCGATAGACATATGCGGATAATGACAAATCTAATAGAAACAAAAAAATATGTAGGTACATTTACAAGCTACATTCTTCCTTGGTGGCATTCCCATTAGCCTTTCTTCGAATTATACACGCTTACACATCTCTATATGGACATTTTTACCCCTTTTTATTCTATTTAAAATGTATGTACGTGCGCTGCTCCCTTTGTGCTTTTATTTCAGGATTATGATTATTTTATGATTATCATCGTTCCCATCGTCCTCATCGTCTGGAAGTAGTAAAACTGCTGATATATTGGAAAATAAATGTTGCAAAGTCCAAATACATACGTGTTATAGCATACATATATGGTCATTTTTTTTCTCTCTCTTCCTTTCTCTCCCTTTTACCATCCTCTCTCAGTTCACTAAATAAAAAAGTCTCCCTTCATCCTCCTCCACACAACCGTAACTAAAAATCCCGTTGCGAGTTTTCCACGTAGTGGGTTACACTCCGAGTTTTGCGACTACTTTTTCCAATTTTCTCGTAGGAGTGACAGTGGTGAATTGTAGAGATGGGTTTTGCCAAAAAAAAGTTTCTTGTGTACTAAAAAACTAAAAATGTTTATACTGCAAGTGTACAAGCTTTGTTTTGTCAAGTTACGGTGGTTGGTGCCATGTTACACGACGACGTGCCCACTACACTGACAATGTTTGGTAAAGTCTAGTGAGTAGGTTTTTTTCCTATAGCGAGTGAAAGGGGAAAACTTATTTTCAGGATAGAGTGCATTCCACACAGTTTCATTCCAATCCTTTACTTGCCTAAGCGTAAATAGTACAATAGCGAAATTATTTGGAAAGTGTATTTGGTAGTCCTTGTCCCTTGCCTTGCATTTAGCAGGCCGTCCTCTCTCCCTCTCTCTCCTTCTCTCCGTACTCTCTCCACTTTTCCTTCCTTTGCTCATTTCTCCCCGTTTTTCTCTAACTTTGCTGTACATAATACGCTGAAGCTGTAGTAGTGATTCCTATCATCATAAAAATCAGCAGCGGAAAAAAGTAGTGGTAGTAGTGGCACCGTCAAACCAGCAATACCAGGGAGATTCTCTCTGTGCACTAGTCCGAAATCCGAATGAGTACTGCCCAGTGTTTTTTATATTCTGTGGATGGAGGAGGAAAATCTACAGAGGAAAATAGGGAAGAAATAGTTCCACCTCGGCTGATTGTGAATGTACTATAGCTTTTTCCTTCATCTCGTCTTCACCTTCACTCCACTCCACACACACTTGTATAAAAGGTTCGGTTGTGTACATATGAAAGTAAAAAAAACTTACATTTTTTTTTCGCAAAACGGTTATATCACTGTGAACTATACAGAAAATATATACACTTACTAAACTCACAAAGTTCAGAACATCAATATCTTTGAATTCTTCTTGCGGTGTGAGTGAGTCTGCTGCTCCTGCTTTCTTCATCTTTTCTTGTATTAAGGGTAAACTAGATGAATAAAAAAATGTTTTTTTCCTGAAGTATTAAAAGTAGTCGCTTTAATAAAAAATAGAAACGTTTTCATCCAGGAGTGATAGTGCATTTTTTCCGCATAGGTTTTAAGCGAAGGGTCGTGTGTTGGAGTAAGTTTGAGTATATGAACATAAACCAGTATAACCTTCACTATCTCGGACTGTGGTGTATTGATTTGCACGTTTTGGGTGAAAGAGAGAGAGAGAAGATAAAAATATTCTTGGATTATTGGAATTTCACACAGAAATATTTTTTTCATGCTGCCTTTTTTCCTTGTAGAATTTTTTTATAAGTATTTATAAATACAGTAAAGTAGAGCTTACCTAAGGATTTTCTTTTTATAGAAATTACCATTACCTTACAACTACCCACCATCAATAAATATCATTTTGAGAATTTTATAAAGGAATATCTTGATTCGCTCCTTTAAGCTGTGATTAGTTTTTATGTTCCTTGATCGAGGTTCGGCTGGAGCCGAGAAGGTGCAGTAAAAAAAGGTGAACTTATTTTTTATTTTTGGAAAAATGTTCTAAAGAAAGAAAGAAAAAATTGGAAAGACGTATACGGGGGCAGCGAAAAATATTTTTTAGTTTTATTTTTTTGTAAGAAAATTATTTCCGTATATATAATCTTTTAGTTTCACTTTCCCATTTTCTTTCTGGCGAGAACGCAAGCAAAATTTGACATCTCCCGTGATTGGACAAAACTCTCATTTCAGTTGTATAGTTATTTACTTTAGGAACTGTTAGTGCGAAAGTGTTCAGCTCTATTATCTGAATTATAATTCAACGGAAATACATAAAAAAAAGGTTATAGTGAAAGTTCAAGTTTCGTTTTATTTTCAGAAAAAATTACGACTTGGAGAGAAGTTATTGAACTTTTTAAAGAGAATCATGAACATTTAAGAAAAAAAGTTTTTATTACCGTACATTATACGTCTGAACGAGTGAAAATGCCAAAATTAGGAAAAAGTCAATCACGATTAATTTCCGTGCTTTTCGTAACCGCTCCACTACAATCATGAACAGAATAAATTGATTCATAAACTTCACCCAGAAGTAGTTTCACGTAAAAGACTATGACTATCATGAAGTGACATAGACTAGAGCCGTGAATTTTTTCACATGCATCCCTTTCTCAATAAAAAAAACCAATCCGTCAGCAAATCACCGTCAAACCTCACACGTTGTCTGTGTCTTCTCGTCGATTGCATCATCTTGCCTGTAATCTCGTCACCGAAAGCAATAACTAAGCCAGTGGTTGTTGGTGGTAAGAGTCAACATTTTCATTTACCTCTTTTTTTACAAATTGCTTCAATTTGCGCTGCTACTTTCGTCTATTACATAAATAGTTTTGTAAAATGCTTTGAATAACTTGCCAATAAAATAATTCTTTTTTTTTCTCTCTGTTGAGCGTCAGCGATTTTGACTTTTCTTGATTTTTTTTTTCTCGCTGTCGTTTTTCCAATCGAACCATGAAAATTCTCAGTACGTCATATGCCCAATTCAAAAAAAGAATCATGAGCATTTGACGTGATAGTAGAAGTAGAATAATAAATTTAATTTTTTAAAAAAATCAAATGCCACTTTAAAAAAATGTTTTCTACCTAGAAACTTTCTATATCATTCAAAGAACGATATTTTCTTTCAAAATGTATTAATGTTGCATGATAACAATCTATATGTCACATGACAGTTGCTGCAGCATTAATGAGAACTGCAATACGTCTTTTGATGTGGCAGAAGTGGGATGGTCCTAGCACGCTCTTTCTGTTTCATGCTTACCAAATGTTCAAAAAAAATCTCCGAACACTTTTTTGGCAGGTAAAGGTTAGACGGAATAAAATATATAGCTTCCAATTGTCTTCTTATCCTTTGTTTATTGAGATCTTTACTGTAACTTCTTTCTCTTTTTTTTGTATAAATAGCCTATACAGTGTATAGCTCACCGCATGATTAAATATAGCCAGAAACTAGATTTCTTTTCTTTTTCTATCTTAAGCTGGGAAATAATTTTGAAGGACGATGGGATTTTTTTCGCTGAACACGTACATTTTTTCAGAGCTGACGAAAAAATGTCAAATTCATGTGAGCAAATAAAAGGCTGCTCCCCCAGCTCATTCTTTTGTGATGAAAGTGCGCTCGGTATGGTAATTTAATAAATAGCTGAAGCACCCTTCCATTAGGAGTGTGGTTGTTGTTTCTTCGGATTTTATAGTCAAGACAGTTGTCGTTTGCGCTCCAATTTCCTTGACGTATATACACCGTCTCAATCGTTTATTGTCGGGAAATATAGGTATCTGGGTTTTTCGGTAGCTAAATTGCTTTTTTTGCCTACATCTGCATGCTAAAAAAAATTGGAATAGGTAAACGGAGAATTTGCGATTGGTGCTATTTCAAAACATCCAATAAAAATGTGGCAGAATAATTGCCTGACATATTTTTCTCCGTCGCCTGATGATATTCTTAATTACACTGTGAATGGATTACACAGCTCGTTGAAGTTTTCAGCGTGCCAAAATCAAGAAAAAAATGTGGCTTAAGATGAGTATCATTAAAACGCACTTTAATGTTTGTCCTTGTCCTGATACAATCGAAACTTGCTTATTCTACGTGCTATCTCTTTTTCTCCGCATTTTCTATTCTCTGCAGATGGAAGTTATCAATTTTTTTTCAGAGCTGATTTTGAACTTGAGCTCTATAGGTAATTTCAAATAAAAGTGTGCATGATGATATTACATGCAACGCGCACCATAATCAGTTATCACTCAACACAATCTCTGGCAGCTACAAATAGGTCGTCTTCTTTGTTATTCTTTTATTTTCGTACTGACACTAAACTAATTATTTACGGATAGCAGTTTCTAACTCAAAATAGCTCCTTAAAACATAGCACTTTTGCTTTGAAAACTGCGCGTGTAAATATTTTCGGGAGAAAGTCAAACAAGCCGAGAGCTTCTAAAGCAGATCGGCGCTAATCAGACTACTTCAGCTCCCGATCAATTAATGCTCTCGAGTGCAAACGAGTAAAACGAAACCAGATCGGTACTAAAAAAATATAAAAGTCTGCATTTTATTAGCAGTAAAGTGTCTCTGTCATCTCATGTCATGTTTGCACTATTTTTCCTTGTTTTTCCTCATGGCCACACAAACTCGGCTTTCATCTTGCTTTGCATACAAAATCCGCTGTAGCGAGAGTTTATCCACTTAGGGCTTTGCCTAGGCGGTAAATTGGAGAAAATATTGAAGCCTAAAAATCTAACGAAATAAAGATTAATTTGCTTTTGTCTAGTTTTCCGAATCCGCATATGGGGCCCTACCAAAATGACACACTTTTAATGAAATGATCGACAGTGATCATTAAATTGCTAGGAAAAACTGTGTCACTCTTACTTTTCTGCATCTTAACACCCCTTCCGTGGACGTTTACAAGCTTTCTACATTAATTTTTCCCACCGGTACTTGCCAAAAGAGTGTACTCCACTGGGAACCGCCAAGCGAGAACTAATCGTACTGTTTACTTTAAACATTTTTCAACTGTCTGCAAAACCGTTTCTTAACTGTGTGTCGATAAGCTCGCATCGCGCCTTCTATCGTCATCCTGACGAGATAATCAGTTGCCCACCGTTTGAAAAAGTCGCTAAATGAAATCAGTATCTGAAGTTTAATACAGAGCGCTCCGTCATCCTTTATCTTAACGTGCTGCTAAAAAAGAGCTCCAATCTCCCTCCATCTGATTTTCTTGGCAAGCTGACAAGAACGGCGGAAATCTCTTTTTAGATGGCACACTCCATCCTCCTCAGAATGAAATTGATGCAGTAGAATGTTGCGGTATTGCTCGCAATCGCTATCACATCTCCTTACGTACTCTTTTCGCAAATAAATAAATAAGTAGGGGACAAGGCAGGGGGTAGAAGGAAAGGCACCAAAAATATTCCGACATTGCTATCACTATCACCCGCGCTCAATTTTCAGACCAAGGTACGGACTAACCTAGTCCGAGCCACGTCATTAAAAATCATTTTTACCAAAATATTATCAACACGCCACCAACGCTTTTTTTGCCAAGATGTTTCCCCAGACAGTAGGTAGGCAGAGAGTACAGTCAAGTGGTTTCCTCTGTGCTGATAGTAATTTCAGGTTACATATTGCATATCTTTTGCAGCTCACTCCAGCACACTATTAAATTTCGCCAGATAGCCTCTTTTTTAAAATCTGTCCTTTTTTTCCTCTGCAGTCTGCAGCATACCGCGCAGAACTGGATCTCTCCTGCGATCCCTAAAAAGCTCCGGCTCTATATTATTCTCAGCTAATGAGAAAATTACCTACTGCTTTTGTGCCCCCGTCTTACATCATATTTCAATACAAACGCAAACTATTTTGCAATATCCCTATCTCCCCACTAATCTTCATTTTCATCGCAGAGTCATCATAAAAACCAAGAGCAAAAGATATACACACAGCGAGAGCAGTAAACAACTTCAGCAAAAATTTTCCCTGTTGCTGGCGATGGCAGGCACACAAGCACACTATTTATTTTGCATAATGTTGATGAGAAAAGGATTATGTGAGCTTGCTTGTTTATTTAGAGCGCATAATAAGTAGCTGTGCGAAAATCTCTAAGCCACAGTAAAAAAAATCCTTTTGTATCCAGCAAAAGAATAGCCATATTCCAAAAGTAAGCAGCGCTTTTAAAGCTGCGAAACGGAAAAAAAGTTACATGGAACATGAAGCCTATCTCCGTGTGGAACGGAGAATCTGCTGAAACTGAAAAGGCTTAGAAAAAAAGCAAAGCCCGTGTGGAGCTTTTTCTTAGTAGCGAGTACATCTGAAATATGTATAAGCTCATCGAAACGAAGAAAATCTGATACTTTTTTTTCCGTAGCAAAACATTAGCAAGAAGTATAAGCCTTTTTAAGTATAAAGAGCAACTGCACAAAGTACATAAAAACGGTTGAGAGCTTGCTCTCGATCGTCCTCGCCTCTCGATCTAGAAGCGACTGACTGATATGCTCTCGCAGCAAAGTTTTTACAGAGCTGAGAGGAATATAGTGAGCGAAGCAAAAATGATAATTATCAGATCAGCAGATCAGATCAGTTCAATCCGTTCCATTGCGAACAACCTCCTGCAGTACACATCCAAAAAAAACTGATTTCCACCTTTTCCCTCATCTTTTCCGCCTTCTTCATCATGTCAGCAACAGCAGCAATTCAGCATCTTCTGCTTTACTGATTGCCTTGTGCTATTGTGAGTAAACTTTTTTTTCTGTAAAAAAATACTAAGTTGGCATAATTCATTCGGCATATTGCCTCTGTGCTTCGCCAGAGAAAAAGAGAAAAAAAAATTCGGAAAAAAATAAAATTACTTAACATGCCAGTTAAGTGAAATTCAGGGGAAATCCATTGTGAAAAAAGTAAGATGTCGGTGAGCTCTTGTCTCCTCCTTGTGCATTGACAACGGCACCGTCACACCGACCGACATCACCGCAAGTGTTATATAATATAAACAGGAAGCGAGAGGAAATTTGTATTCAGGTTAAATCCCATTTAAAAAACACGTCGTACTTGTACACACGAACATACTACGGCGAAGCATTTTTTTTGAGAAGCGAGACCGAAACAGCTTTGTTGTTTTTTACACGGAAGTAAGCCACGTCGTTGGAGTACAAATGAGAAACTTCATTGCATAACTTGAATATATATAAAGACCCTGATCCAGATATGTAAAAGTCAACATATGAGTAGTTCACTCAACACCAAATCTCCACCTCGTCTTTTTACCTCTTCTCATCTCTCCTCTCGCTCACTTTTCCCTTATTGCTCCATCCATTCAATTCCAACCTGGATGGACTACATATTAGAAGGAAAATCGAGCCGGTGAGGGGTAGCAGTGAACAGTTGGACAGGACAAGAAAACGATCTTAATCAAAAAGGTTCCTGCAAGCAACGCGGAAAAGTGTTGTGTGAGAAAATGAAATTTTTCCTGCAGACTGCATATATAGCCGAAAGCTGGGCAATTTAATAATAAATTACATCCATCACACACTACTAAATCAGATCAAATCAGATAAATGTAGAATATTTATCAGTGGGACTATCAATTAAGAAAATATCTTTGTTCTCGCAGACTCGTGCGGCTGTGTGACAGTTCAGCAGTTTTGGAAGGGAAGAGTCAACACCATAAATTTTTATGAAATTGCTCCAAGTCAAGAGAGAAAAATAGTCCGAGTCAGGTTTTTTAGCTCGTAATTTTTATTGTGTTATTCTACTCCTTTAATATTTTATTTCTTTTGTAAGTTGAGAGCCAAAGTCAAGATAGAGATTTTAAGTAGGAAACAAAAAAGGATTATTTTATTATTCGGAAGCACGAACATAACAAGGAAGAAAATGAAGATGCTTTCTCCAACTTGATTAATGTGCTGGCACATAAAAAAAATCGCTTCTTGTGTACACGCGTGTGTTCTACCGTGGCGTGTCTGATGTCCTCTCCTCTTGTTCCCCAATTACTGCTTGCTCTGCTATAACTGTCTTGTAATTTTTTTCTGTTATTGTGCCATAGAGAACAAGACAAAAAGGGAAGCAGAACTAAGTGGGTAAAACCCACTTCCGTATATAACGTGTGCTGTAGTGAGTGCAACTGAAAAGCTGAGTTTAGTGAAGAGGAACCAGTAATTGAGGACATTTTATTGTAATACGAGAAACGAAAAAAGTCTCTGTTTGTGCTTGTAGTCCGTAATCCGTGTAGAGAAGTCAGTTTTTTTAGCCATTTTTTCTACGCATCTTTTTTTTTCTACCTTCTCTTCTGATTTCGAAAGAAATCAGTGGAGCGGCGAGTCGCTGAGTTGGTGTACGTGGAGGTGGAACTAGTGCATTGTTGGTTGATCAGGGGCTAATTGACTTTCGCTGGCTTTTCTCTTCTTTACGCCAACTCTGGAACTGCTCATTTAAAATAATAATAATAACGACGTAGCCATTTCATCCCAGCATCTCACGTAGCATCCAGCAACGCGACACATCCAAAAACTCTCTGTAGGGGAAACACTTCTCCATTACGGAAAGATTTCTAGTCGGGGTAGAATATTTATGTACTGAAAAGCTTCCCACAGGGTTAAAAATTAGCTTGAATGATTGAGTAAATAGAGAATCGTGTACGAGAGGAAAGTTGGGCTACTTTAAACTTTCAAAATGGGAATGGGAGAAGGACCTGGTTTCACCAATAGTGAAGACTTTTGGTCAGTCACCATCTGATAAAAATTATATGTAACAATTGGCACGATTAAAACATGTGTGCAAGAGCTAATAACTATTTCAGCGTGCGGAAAAAATTGCAGTTTACAATTTGCAGTCAATTTTAAAACTTCATGGTGCTCTGAAACCCCATTAACAGACCCTTGAGCAAAGTTTGTCCTTTGCGTGTAGTGGTGATAGTGATGTGCAAAATTCCATTAACTCTTTTTTGCAGTGCTACACTTTAATGGAAATGACCTTACAGTGTAATTTAATAGTTTGACACTGACATTTTCCTAACCGATGTCGAAGGAGTATTAGTTTTCACGAGTAACTTTCAGCATTTTGTCATAATCTATTTATTCCTAATTAATTGCATGCAACATGCTGAAAAGCCATTAATCTCAATGTATTATGCAATTATTGTAGTTTTGCCAGCAAGTTTGGCATAAAAAATTTCGCATTATGTATAGTTGTGGAATCCCTGAGTTTACTCATATTTTGTTAGTATAAAACTTGCATTATTTTGCCCCATTCACTGCCTACTAATTATAATGCAATTTCGCATAATTATATTAGCCGTATGGCCGACCACACATCTCACACACCCAAAACATGCCTAAATTAACAGCTATTATTGAATTAACGTGACCTTTGCCGCTACTCTTACCGAAGTTCATCACAAAAAAAAGCTAATCTGTATTTTTAAACAGTGTACGTAACAAACCAACTTTCAAAACGATGACTAGTCACGTTCTTTTACTGAAAGGAAGAGTGAAAAAGATCAAAAACGAGTAAAAACCTAATCCCTTCAGAATTTCGGCAAGGTTCATTAATACAAAAATACAAATTAATGCTAGGTTAATTCATTATCATTTATTTATTAAATTGAGTTTTCATCTTGTAGCATCAGCTCAAAAAAACTTCTTGTACATGACTATGATTAGTGAAGGGAGAGGAGTACTTTTTTTGTATGGATTTTCATTTTTTTACTTGATATAATTTTAATCAGAAAGACCAAGCAAATAAAGAGTTTATTAATAACTTGAAACAGACAAAGTCAAGAGTTTATCAGAAATGGCAAACACTAATTTGGCACTTGTGTGATAATGCGATTATTTTTTTTCATGAAGGTTAAAACCTAAAACCTGAAGCCATATGCAACGGTGTGCAGGTGCCGTGTAGCATTGCTAAGGCACAATAAGTACCTTCTCACCGATGTAAAAAATAAAATAAAAGACTTTCCGCTGCAATTTGCAATCCAATGCTCTAATTGTGACGGTTGAGTGATGTTTCATATAAGAAAAGCATTATTCACTATTCACTACACCAGACAGATAACAATCTTTATGACCACTTGAAAAAAAAATCGTGTGTGCAATAAACGCTCCACACGTAAACTTCAAAACACCTTCCTTTTCGTTGGCCTCCTTTTCCCCTCTTACAACTTACTCGTTGTGATTACCTCCTACTGTTGAAAAAATTGGCTTTTAACGAATTTCCTTGTTTACACATTTTAGTATTTTTGAAAAGTATGAAATGAACAAACTCTTATGATAGCTTAATAGGCATATGAATATACTTACTTGAGGTGGTATGCTGGTGTATGCCTACTTGCAATCATGTAATTTGTGTATTGGTAAGCTGATATCATTTATCATATGTACCCTCCTCGTCTGTAGATATAAAAAAATATAAAATTTTTGGGTAATTTATTGTTTATACCAATTTAGTACTCAAAAGAAATTATAGCTATTTTACATTTCACAAATAGCAGAGCTGTTTGCTTTTTTGCTATTTTGCCTTTAGCTAATATCCCATTCAATTACAGTAATAATTAATTATTGCAGCTGCATTGACTTGCTAAAAAGTGAAATGAAATGGTACAAGTTGTCGACTTTATAGAATAATGGGTGCCTACATACTTCTACATGCAAAAATGGCCCATCCCAACCCCAATCCTCAACCCCAATTGAGGACTGATTATATAGCACTGAATTTAATTTCATTTCTCATAATAGCGAGGAATTTGACGCAGTTTGCAGCAGTGTGTGGGGGAAGGCGCAACGTCTTGCCTAGATCCAAGTTATTCTCCGGTTTGGGAAGAGGCTAATTAACTGTTTGTACCTTTTCTGCTAAAAGGGGAATTAAAACAGTTTTACTTTCGGATTAACCCCATTTCGACAACTGTTCTGACTTGTGGTAGGCATGTGCTGTAGCTGCAAGAGATAAATTTGTAATTAGCAGTGTCGTGTTGTGGTGGTTTGTGAGTGATGTGGGCTATGCTCGCCCTACGTAGCCTTGTAGGTATCTAAAAAGAAGTTTTTATAACTGTATGAAAGCTGCAAATTGGCACTAATGTATACCCTAGCTATAATAATTTTCACGATTTGACTAGTTCGTTACCTTATCTGGAAATTACTTCTGGTAAAATGGTCGATTAAGGCATGTTTCAATGCAGTGGCTAGTCTATGCCCAAATCCACTTCCGAAATGGTAGGTCCTTATAGCATATTTTACTGGGCTTTTCGTTGCCAACTGTACAACTCTTAAACTACCAGTTTCATAGTGCATATATAGCGCAGCCCACAAACGCAAATTTTTAGTAATAGCTCTAAGTAATTGAAATTGATGAATGGTTTTATATTATTAAAAGAAACCCTTTCAAAGTTTATCTTTTCACCCATCCATCTATATATTCCGCATACACGCCCATTGTCCTCTGCACGGGTAATCCACTTCCGAAATGGTAGGTCCTTATAGCATATTTTACTGGGCTTTTCGTTGCCAACTGTACACTCTGAAACTAACATTTTCATAGTGCATATAGCGCAGCCCACAAACGCAAATTTTTAGTAATAGCTCTAAGTAATTGAAATTGATGAATGGTTTTATATTATTAAAAGAAACCTTTTCAAAGTTTATCTTTTCACCCATCCATCTATATATTCCGCATACACGCCCATTGTCCTCTGCACGGGTTTAGCGAAACACAACACTACAAAAAAATTTCCACCTCTCTTCCTTCTACAACCGCAAGCTCTCATGGTCAATGTTTTTCCTCCTCTCGCATTTAGGCACACCAGATAAATCCTGATTATGTAAATGCTATTATTAGCAATTATGAGCAATTAGTATAAATGTGTTAAATTTTCCATGATGTTACGCGACGAAGCGAAATGATAATATGTAGTAATAGTATTACTTACACCCACGGCTGAGTTTACTATTGTACGTTTAAAATTCCACGTTTGTTCTCAAATGACAACGACGGAGAAGATCCGACAAGTGTGCAGGCTCCCAAAAGAGTGTTCAGCATTCCGCATTTCTGTGCGATTCTCCGGAACCGGATGTAGTAACTAAAATAAAGTAAACGTAAAAGCATCATAAATAGTTGTGTCCTTGTGAACTTAATTAACATATTTGACAAAACCGTCCATCACTCATTGGGCGTGTTACAATTACAGCCGACATGAAAAAAAAGTTATGGTTTTCTCCGGAGCTTTTTTTTCCCGTTTTTTCACATAAAATGTTTCCTTTATGTCTGAAGGACAGAGTTAAATTAAAGGTGGTATATATGAGAGTACTAAATTTTTCGGCGAATTTATAGGAGCTTTTTTTTAAGGATTTGCCCTTTTGCCTTGCACGAGAGCAGGAGCAAAAGGGTGATATCATTATCAGCGAGAAAACGACAGGCGTGTAGCAAGAATAATGGATGGTTAGGTAATTTCATTATCATGGCTAAGGCTAAACAAAAAAAGAAGATTTTTTACTGTAGTCATGCATGCCTACGCGCGCAGACGATGATTACATTAGATTATTTCGCTGACAGCGGCAGTTGATGAGCTGGTTTTAGTTGAGCAA
Source organism: Acrocyrtus sp. NNG-2020 (assembly GCA_027744115.1). Taxonomy (NCBI): domain Eukaryota; kingdom Metazoa; phylum Arthropoda; class Collembola; order Entomobryomorpha; family Entomobryidae; genus Acrocyrtus; species Acrocyrtus sp. NNG-2020. The sequence continues at coordinate 3,069 of JAHZND010005191.1, read as the reverse complement.
AAAAAGACTATTATGATTTTGGGAGAAAGGAGCTCACCACCAGAGCTGCCTCCTTTTTCTCAAGTTTTGCAGATTATCCAAGTTGGAAAATTGGAAATAGGTGGAATGAAAAAGAAATAGGATAAAAATGGGAGGCACAAGCACGCATAAAATATATATCCGTAAGGCTGTAAGGCATCGAAACTACAGTAAAACTAGAAAGAGGAGAAACGTTATACCATCATTATTCACTCAACTTGCTCTTCATAAAGTTTTCCTTTTCCGCTGATAGGAAATTTGCTACGAGAGCAGAAAAAATAGAGAAATAGTAAGAGAAAATGGAGNAGAAACGTTATACCATCATTATTCACTCAACTTGCTCTTCATAAAGTTTTCCTTTTCCGCTGATAGGAAATTTGCTACGAGAGCAGAAAAAATAGAGAAATAGTAAGAGAAAATGGAGAAAAAAATTGTATTATGATCATCTCAAGGCACACTTCTCTCCCTGAGAGTATACAAGTAATGAGGTACGTGGGCATGCTTTTGTGCAGGGAGAGAGGGAACTAGGAGCTCTATGATTTTTTGAAGTCTCAAGGTCAGTGGAATTAATGCCTCGTATTTTCGCTGATGAGAGGAATGGGACATACATAAAAGTTGGTGACACAAACTAGGCTCGCTATGCCATGCATGCCATACATTAGAGAACTATTAAAGTATTATATTTAGTCCTTAGCAATTCGCGAATATTTTTTTTTACTTGAAGATAGAGAAGTAAGCGTGTGTGTGTGCATTTCCAAATTCGTGCAAAATAATATGCATACTTTGGATCTGACTTGCGGAGAAATAAAGGGTGAAGCTGTAGTTAACCTTTTCTTTGGAAAAAATTACTGCCCTGGTTAGGTATTCCATTCGATAACAAAGCGATCACTCTTTTCTTGACATATTTTGAGTAGGGCTGAGAGAGAGCGGAGGAAACTCGATATTTTTGTATCTTTACAAAAGCCATTTTCTATTTTGCTGATTTTTTTTCTTTCGTTCCGTCATTGTAAAAAAAGCTCTAACAAGCTCTCTCGTGGAAACTGACGTGAAAGGGAGAAGAGCGTGTGACAAGAAAATGGTTGAACGCATTGTACACCCGACATGTTCCTCTTTGCTAATTGTCATCGTCATGATTGGGAATCATAAAAAGTAGTAAAGAGCGTATCGGAGAGAGAAAAAAAAATTGTTGTAAAAAGGGAAATGGCAGAATAGGTGCTCTTGTCACAGAGCACAAAAAAGTTTTTTCGGATAACGAATGGATAAAATGTCTAAAAATATCGGCAAAGTGCCATTGTTCTTAAAGAGACGCTTTTTAAAAATAGTTAATTTTTTTCTTCAAAAGTCACTTGCGAATTTTCCTATTGTAATGTATGCAGATTAGTGGAAAGGAAACTGTTATGAAAGCTTTTTATGTATTTGTTGTTCGAGAGCTGATGAAATTGTAGAGGGTTTTATGAGTTTGGAAGACAACTAGAAAAAAGCTATTTATTGCGAAAGTCGAGGTCAATTGTAAATGTCGATGACTTAACAGCGCCAATTTTTGTTCGTCGCAATGTTTCAGGCAACATTTAATACCTATGTACAGCATCCATTTGCATATTTGGAAAAAACTTCTGTCGACTCGGGCAGATTGAATAACTTCAAAATTACTTTCGTCCTCAGCTCGAAAATTACCGTAGAAACTTTTAGAAGGATTCTTACACAGGAATCGATTTACGGAGATATATTTAGGCTCAACCGTTTGATATAATATGCTTTGCGTTTACATTTGCTTTTGCTGTATATGCTTTACCCTTTGTTTAAATAAATTTGTTAAATATGTTTTTTATAGAATTTCCGCAGCTCTGCTTAATTTTCTGCATATTAACGAATTAGCACTGAAAATACTAACGATAAGAGCACTTTGCATACGCCGACGGATCTAATTTTTCCGCGCTTGCTAATACTATTATTTGGTTAGTTTGGAAGGATACGTAACTTCATTTACTATTTTTTTGCAAAACTAACTTTTCGCTACAAAACTTTTTTTGATAGTATTAAGATGTCAGTAATTTTTTTGGGGAAAGTTGTATTGCGAGAGATAACGAAGTTACTTTTTTCTGTAATTACTTAGGCGTGGCCTAGTCGAGAAGCGGGGTAGCAAAGACGGAGGCGCTACAACAACCGGTGCCGGCAGCGGAGAAAGCAATAACAACAGCGGCGGAGGTGGTGTTTGTTGCGGTGGAGTAGGCAAGGAAGCCAACGGTCACCAAAAGCAACTCGATACTACTAACAATGATGAGGCTATTGAGCAACAATACAACCAAAGTAATAGTATAGTTACTGACGTCAACAACAATAATAACGAGAACTGCTTTCACCACATCACCATGACCAGCGAAGATCTTCTCCAGCCTGGTCATATAGTCAAGGAAAGATGGAAGGTGGTAAGTGAACCAGTTCAAAAGAGCAACTTTTTTTCTCATTTTTCATATGCTACTCGGGTACACAGATACCTTCTTTTGTGCCTTCATGCTGACTCCCAGACTGTAGCAATATTTCACGAAATGAATAAAAACGGGAAAAGGGAAATTGCTCAATATTTTCCCGCAATTCATAATAATGTTGACAGTTGTTGGAGACTTTTTTTTGTAGAGAAATCCAATTCCTAGCCCATCAATTTCCTTTATTCCATTCCGCTTTTACGATTCCCTTGTCAGCAGCAACTTACGTCACTTCGCCATTCCCATGATATTTTATCTCTTTCCTTTCCTTTAGCCATTAAAGTTATGTACAAATGGGTTAAGTAGTTATCCCACCATTATCATCATCATATCATTCAACACCAAACATAACTACACATAAACTATAACGACCACTGTCAATACTAACTCCCAAGTTTTATTTTTATTCGTGCTCTCTCTCCCACTGTCACACTAAAGACTGTGGGGGAATTATATGTCATGCGAGTAATCCCTTTCCTATCACAACGTCTCTTGGCGAGTTTCATCTTTCCTTGTTCCTGAAATGTCCGTGCGGCAGTCGTCAGTCGTCAGCCCTCGCAAAGTTCTG
>JAHZND010005190.1:0-15963 GCA_027744115.1 Acrocyrtus sp. NNG-2020 | reverse complement strand
GGTTCCTTTTCTCCCTCTTCTTTGGCTCAAGGGTATATGCTTTCATTTCGAGCTCAAACAATCTTTCAAGTTCTAAAGCAGTCCTCAATATCATCCATACTCCTCACAAAACTCCAACCGGGAATACGCAAAAAAAACCTGAAAGATGAGAGAACCGCCAGACTACACTCACCAATGACAGCAATACATGAAGGAAATAGAGAGAAAAAAACTTAGCTGATCTGCTCTGCCTTGCACAACATTCTCTTTTATTTTTCTAACCCCTTCCATCTGCCTTCATGGTGATACTTGAATGGATTGTAAAATGCCTTTGATTTTTATGGGCATATTGCTACACATCTATTCCAGGAGATGTGCATGATCTTTCCTGGCATAAGTCATGAAGCGGAGCTCTTGCACATCCTGAAAATAATAATCTTTCTACTTTCTATGGACTCAAGGATTCCTTTCCTTCTTCCCATCCATCTCAGCATTTATTAAACTATCAGAGGCTTAAAAAAGGCATCGCTCGGCTCCCAACAACCATAGCCAACACACCAGAACTAGACCAATCTCCAACTTCTTTCTCTTTTCCAAACACTCCTACTCCCTCTAGATACCGACACCAACTTGGAATATCATATCTTTCAGCTTCGCTGCCTAAAATTAAAACGTTATCACCGCATTTATCCTATACACTGTTTACCTTTTTTTATAGTGTGTACTACTATCTTGCATTAATTTATTCTTTTGCAACTCCAACTCCCAGCTCCACTTCCACTACCATATCCCATACTGATGAAGTGGAGCTATTTCCTAGTCCCGATTTCATTGGATTTTCGGATACCTGCCTTCTTTCATTAATGTACCATTTCCCCACATATTTCCGCATACTTGACGCTGATATTACCGTTACGTGCCTAATATAAAAATACATTAGTCTAGTCAGAGTTTGCTAGGAGGAGGGAGACCTGGTACTCACGAGAAGTACAAGAAAGCCCATATTTATTTATACTCCTTACATCTGATACGAAATTCCGGAGAAAATCGAACAAGTCGAAAGTAGATCACCACCCGGTACAAGCACAACAGCAATGATACCTTATAAAAAAACCTTTCCAGCTTCACCAGCATATCAACATCCTAAAATACAAATAATACAGAGCCAGGCACACACTACACACATTATTCCATCCACACGAGCTGATAACCTTTACTACCATACCACTTCGGTATTCAGTTCCTATTTATTTATATCATTTACAATTTCGCTACTGCGTGAAAGAAAAGCTGGAAGGCCAGTTGGCGTATTTTAACTTTTATTTCAGCGACAACATCACAAAAGGGAGTAAAAATAGCAGGATGACACGCGTAACTAACTTTTTCTGTTGGGCTTCCCCAAAAGTTGATGGAATATAGAGAGAAAGCCCTCAAAAAAGCATTTATTTTGGGTGCCGTCTTTCCCATCTCGTAATAACAATGGGGAGCAATAAAATGAAAACAAAATATAAACACAAGCAAGTATCACATTTCATAACTATCCTTTCACTGAACTTTGCTGAACTTCCAGTAAAAAAAAGTTCTCCAGTGTCAAGTCACCGAAACGGAGAAAACTGTTTTTCCTGGATATCAGATATACAAAAATGTGAGTTGGTTAGATAGTTTCTTTCTTTTAGCATGTATCTATTCTTTCAAAAATGTGAGTTGGTAAGATAGTTTCTTTCTTTTAGCATGTATCTATTCTTGCTTCTGTTGCTGTTGCTTGTCACAGACGTTGCCATTCCCGTTTGTCGTTATCCAGCGCTTGTCCCCTTTCCAGAAGCTGTATTTTTGCTTATGGTGCCAAAGCCCATTACACATTTATTGTCGCACATTTGTAACTGTATTAAGGAAGCACTTGGAGAGATGGAAGGGCTACACACAGGCATGCACTGCCGTAAAAGAGGACACAATAAAAAATCTTCTCCAGTTTGCTCTACCATGCCACTTTAAACTGTTTACACTACAAAAAAACTATTCTCTTTTCTGGAGAAAAAACAAAGAAACGGAAACTTGTACTAGACAGGAAGGAAGGAAAAAAGTGTCACATGGATGGAGAATGAAGTCATGTGCTGGAACCTGGGACTGAATTCATCATAAAATATTTTGCATTTGCAGAAGGGGTAAAGGAAGAACCCAAATTGGGAAACAAAAAGGATTTATTTTGCTGACTGGAGGAGAGTAAAACGACAATAGTTTTCTATTGTGTGATTTTCCTCCTATCAAACTTGTCAGTTGAAAGTGTGGAACGGACTCGAAAAAGTCGAAAAAGAACAAATTTTAAAAGCGGGCTGTAGAAAAGGATAAGAAAAGGAGGAAGTTTTTTTTCCTGTTAACGAGTTTGGAGGAACGCACGGATAAAGACTTAGAATGCGTGCGAGCACGTCCACTCCACAATCCGAGTTGATTGAGACAAAGAAAAAAAGGAAAACAGAAGATAAGCCGATTTTGATTGCCTCGCAATACAGAGTTCATTTGAAAGTTTTTATGGCGCGCGATTTGAATTCTGAAAGGAGCGTTTCAATTTAGCAGACGAAGACGACGGACTTGAATTTCTCGCCACGCTCTTCATGTCCGACTGTATTTAGCTAACAGTTACGGGCTCGTAGGTTAGCCAACAGCCCGTGACTCTCACGCTTTGAAAAACTTTTGTACACCAAATCTGCGTGAAAAGCCTGGAAAAGTAATAAGCAAAACCGTTCTGAAGCATTTCGTCATGATCTTATTCAAAGATTTGCACATTTTTAGGCTTGGAATGAAAATGGAAAGTTGAAAATCTCCCCAAAAAAAACTTTCTTCTTTTAGCCCTCCCAACCATATCTTGTCCGGGATTTTCGGGGTTCCATACTAAAAGATGTAGTCAGAGTGCTGTTGACTAAAGATGACAGAAATGAGAATGAATGTCTGAAATGGGATGCTTGTCTATTACCTCCAAACCAGAAAAAACAACAGAAAATGTATAGTAAAAAAGTGGCCAACTGGTCGGAGAAATGTGAAAATAAAAATGGTTTAGAAAAAGTTCCTTTCAAGGAAGACCAGTTGCAGTAGAGTAGAATTGGCTGTCACAACTCTTTCCATTTCAAATACGGTTTGTCCTCCCCACAACACAGTGTGGAGGTAGGTATCCTTCAGGGCTTTATAACTTTTCTTAGTTCGTCGTATATTTAAACCCTAAAAAAAGTTTTACCGGCTGGAGTGTAGGATTGGGTGACCACCGGCAGGGCTACCACTACCATTCTCCACATACAACACTTTTTTTTCCAGAGTGAGTCTTCGCGCTGATGTTAGAAGTAAAAAAACGAAGTAGCATATTATATGATAATGGCACTCCAACTCCGCCAGCTTCTCATCAGATCATTTCATTCGACAGTTTACTCCTCTCAACAATTTTTATGTGACATCCCAACTTTTTTTTCATTCTTGAAGTCGTAATTTCCCCGAAAAATATTTTTTTTTCTCTTCATTCCAACCCAACTACAAACAGGAAGGGCGGAGGAGACTTGGGAGAGATAGAGAAAGTGGAGAAGTATGTGCAACTTCTCCCTCCACAGTAATACTTGTCACCAAGTCTTTAGCATTTTACTACTTTCTCTGTGTGCTAAAATGCTAACTACATTTTGCATGTTTTATTCCGAGGCGGGGAGAAGAACAAAAACTTGAAAAAAAGTCTGCTTGCTGCACATCCCTACATGAATACAGACATATAATTCCCGGAATTCTGTCTTTCTAGCCCGTGGCGGAGGAGCCAGGCTTGTGATTTTGTTCACTGGAATAAAGCAGATGCTACTCTGCTAACACTGCATATGACTATATAGCTACTGTTGAAATGCTGTGGAGTGAGTAGGGCATGAAATTTTTCGTTTCTTCCCAAAAAAACTTGCATAACCATTTACAAAAGGAATTTAACTTGGATGGAGATAGGAAACAGCCCGAAGAAATTTTTACTTGTTTGAGTAGCTAAAAAAACCTTTAAGATCTGTGAGAATGGGGACTTAATACGTTTAGTGTAGAGCACATCTCTATCCCGTACATCCTTCACGGATAAAAAAATTTCGTATGCATAGAGGGAGTGAAGAAGTTAAAGCTGAACTGTAAAAATCTCATTTTCCTCCTCATTCATCACAGTCATCAAATTTACAACAAGAACTATTTATGATAAAGCCTCCAAAGCTGTGGAGGGAAGCGAAGGGGGAAAGACCGTTTCGTTCCTTGTCATTAAGGCCGGCCGTGGAAAGTAGGGATAGGGAAAGGAAGGAACAAGTGCCTATGCATAACTGCACACTTAACTGAAGTAAAAATAGGTTATTCCACATATCACACATTACTATATGTTCATCGCACAGAAAAAAAGTTGGTACCAACTAACAGTAGCAATAGTTCCTTCTTCTTCCTTCCTGATTCAAGTCGAAACTGGAAGAAAGATGAACTCCAGCTCTGAATAATATATAAGGTTATGCATTGTGCTGAAGAAGATATACGTAATCGGTGTGAATATGCAACCTGCTGTGAAAAAAAGTACGGAATGAAGAAAAAAATCCCGGAAAAATTCACTGCGTAACTTTTTACAGTAGGACTTTCCGTAAAGTATGAGCTGTAGGAAAGTGAGCAGTGTACATTGCCATGATGAGAAGAGTAATAGTTGGGTAATTGAATTGAAAATGGTGGTAATGAACTTGTGCGAGCTTTTTTTTCCTCCAGGAAATAAATTACAGTATATATGTATAGCTCTCCAAGTACACAAAGAAGAGCTACAAGTTTGGAGCACCCTGCTCATTTTTCATTTCATGTACAATATGGAAAAGACATTGTGAGGAAGAGTGAGCGGGGAAAGTTACTAAACGAGTTGATTCTTTTTAAAGTGAAGAGAAAAGGGGAAAAATAAGTTAAACAAAATATGTATATGAAAATGAACTACATATTTTATTTACATTGCGTGAAACAGGGAGTGTGCAACATCCCTCCAGGAAGACAGGAAACTTCTTGTATGGTAATGAGAATGATGATGTAGCTATATGTATAGCTCTCCAAGTACACAAAGAAGAGCTACAAGTTTGGAGCACCCTGCTCATTTTTCATTTCATGTAGAATATGGAAAAGACATTGTGAGGAAGAGTGAGCGGGGGAAAGTTACTAAACGAGTTGATTCTTTTTAAAGTGGAGAGAAAAGGGGAAAAATAAGTTAAACAAAATATGTATATGAAAATTAACTACATATTTTATTTACATTGCGTGAAACAGGGAGTGTGCAACATCCCTCCAGGAAGACAGGAAACTTCTTGTATGGTAATGAGAATGATGATGTAGCATGTACTGGAACAAGGAAACTTTAAGGGATCCCCAAGTGACTTCAACAGGAGCAGAGTAGTAGTGTAGTGAAAGCGTAAAGGCGTAGTATTCACTTTGCACAGCCGAAGTCAGGGTATGCGTGCGTGTGATTGCTAAAAAAAAGAGCCGGCTACGCTACTCCACATTATGCCAATGGCAAAGCCAGAAGAGTATCGTAGAATGTATATAACCTTTAAAAATACTTACTGGAAAAAAAAAACTTTTATGACTTTAGTAGAAAAACGCGAACGAGTTAAGCGCATACTTGATAAGCACTTCTAAGGAGTTACTACGTTTTTTTCCTTCCGACGTCCCAACTTTCCCTCCATCCCCAAGTACGTTATATGCTTTATATACAGCTTCCCAGTTTTTTTCCCATAGTCGATCTGTCTGTCAGTTACTCACTGCTGGAGTAAATAAGGCTGGCCGAGTGTGATCTATCTTGTACATATGTGTACTTTTTACAAGTGTATTTGATGTATGGCATACTTTTTTTTATATATACAATAATTTCCGGCACAAAAAGGAAAAAAAAATGTTTAGTCTTTTCCTCGTTATTTACGATATTTTTGAAGGCATCCACTTTCCGAGTTCAGGCCTGCATAGGAAAGTGAAAACTTGCTTTTTCACGATCAGCTTGGGAATTTGCGACGGGGCCTTTAAACTCTGGGTACGCTGCAGTTTACACCCGTGCACTGCTTCCCTATCAGGTGTACAATGGACTTGTTTCGTGTACGTATGAAGCGGGATCATCAGCGTATTTTTCTCCTTTTGTGATGAAGAGCACAAAGAAAACTGAGAAATGGGAAAAACTCGAGTTATTCATGATGGTTTACATAATGCGTTGTTAAATTTGCGATGCGATGACTGTCGATTTNGTGTACGTATGAAGCGGGATCATCAGCGTATTTTTCTCCTTTTGTGATGAAGAGCACAAAGAAAACTGAGAAATGGGAAAAACTCGAGTTATTCATGATGGTTTACATAATGCGTTGTTAAATTTGCGATGCGATGACTGTCGATTTTTTTTTCTTCTGGGAACGAAAGGAAATTGTTTGAAAGTTTTGTCAGGCCAGGGGGAATTAGGAAAAAAATGCTGTGCAGAAGTGGAATGAATGTACCTTGCTATACGTAGCGAGACCACACCTTATACAGATTTCTAAGGGTATTGGAGCATGTGGGTGGAATTATATATTGAGGAATTCCAGGAAAGTTGTATAAACTTTTTTTAAATGTAGGAAAAAAGGAAGTAAAAAAGTCAGCAGATGTAAACATATTTTTTCTCTGTTTCTGTAAACCTTCATTACTCACTGTAAAGTCTGGAAAGTGTACAGTGTAAAAAAAACTCTTGGAAAGTTAACGAACGAAAACTTACTCGTGTCTGGTTACGTCTCTAAAATGTGTTCGCAATTTAAACCTTTATTTCCAGCGAATTTTCTTGCTGCTACGCTATCGGGAATTCGCTTGGAACTTATCATCTGTAAAAAAAGGACTGAAGTAGGGAAATGGAAAAAATAGTAAAACAGTTAAAAACAGTTCATGGGAAGAAGTAATATTGAAAAAATATAAAGAGGAGTGGTTTTTATCCTACCGAGAAAAACTTTGTTTTATGTGACCGTTTATGGCTGGACTGGAATAATAGATGATGTGTGCGGAAGATGGAAAAGCAGAAAAAGGTTTCCGTTTTATGGGGCTCCTTCCGGAGAATATAAAATATCGTTGGTATTATTTCCAGACATCCTCCACCTAACATAACGCTTTCAGTGGGTAGCCTTCCTCTGGCAGAATTGTTACTTCTGGCTTAGCTACACTGTTAATCCATTTTAATCAAATTTGCGAATGCTTTAATTTATTCAGAAAAAAATTATACGCAATTTGAGCTGTTCGCAGAAAATTCTTTTACTGGTGGACTGCCCATTGTAAATATTTTTCCAGATTTAGTTTCCTGCAAATTGCGTCACTCTGGGAAATGAAAAGCACGGTCAGTTCAATTGTGAATTATGTACGATTTCCTGGAAGGAAAATCCCAGTATTTAAAAAATGGAGGTGCTGCGGTTTCGTCAGTCAGATTTCACGAGCACTATCGTGATTACGAGTCTGATTCTGACATCATCAAGTCTGCTTTGTGTTATCATTGCTAAGGCCCATCACGTACTCTTGTTGCGGGGATTTTGCCTTTCATGTGTAATTTTTCATGTGAAAATCCGGCATTTTGAAAAATTCAAAATCAGGGGAAGGGTTGTCTAGCCAGTTCAGACAGGCAGATCAGCGCAAAATATATACAGTATTCATAGGAAATACAAAATAGCTGGGTTTTGGTTTTTATCCCTTATTCCAGTGAAAGTAGCTGTAGCGGATAAATCGTAGCACTTTTACTCTATATGGCTTAATACTCTTTTTTAAGATGGTTGATGCGTACACCTACGTACAGCGCATTAAAATTGTATCATCATCCCCTTGTCATTTGCGCTAATTCACGCGAGCACATATCAAATATCACTTTCCCATGAATGGGAGAGAGGGAGTGGCTGAAAGAAATCATCATGATTATCAACATCAGAAAAAAAATCCTTTCTCTTGTAGCAGAGAATAGGTGAAATTGTGCACTATTGTGCTGATGATCATGATTACTGCGACTGTGGTTTGGCAACCGCATAACACATCAAAAAGTTTTAAGTTTCACCAAACTCTGGCGTAGTAAAACCAGGGAAAGAAACGGCTCCATTTTTGAAAAGGATTTTGTGCTTTGCCTGACATTAGTGAATAAAAAAGGTGGTTTTGCATAGGAGAAAATGATTATGGCTATGGCTTTAGTAGCGTGTAGCGTGATGGCCTGGCACGACTCGGGTGGATAAATGGATATTTAGTGTATCTCTACCTTTAGCGATGTGTTTTCATAAAAAGGCCCATTTTTGTGTACCAAGTTGCACCGAGAGTCTTGCATACTTGTTGTGTACCGCACAAGGAACGAGAGAGAGAGAGAGAGAAAGGCTCGTAATAAAAAATGAAGTGCTTTCCCCATCCATCCAGTGTCGGTTTAGGTGAAGGTCCTACTCTGCTCTGACTGAATTTTACATGTCTCATATACTCATCCTCATCATGTTCATCATCAGCATGATCGTCATGATCAAAAGAGGAAGTTGCTCTGTATGAATTTCACATGTGGTATGGGCATAATATGTATGAGTGGTTGAAGAAAATTAGGGGGAACAGAGAGGGAGAGAGTCTACTCCTCTGCCAGTTTTGAATATAAATTTGACTTGCACAAATTTTTGAGAATTTTCCACATAAATAAAAAATTCTGATGTGGAGGAAGTTATGTCTGGATGCTTCACAGAATATAAAACTTTTTTTTATGAGGATTGAAGAAGATGGGGTAAATCATGTATGGCAGAATACTGCCACAGAGTTGGGAAGTATCATTACCGACTCTCATCAGCATTATGATCACCATCATCAGAAAGCAGGATATCTACACTGTATGCAGATTCTTTTCATGAAAGTTAGATCGGAATAATATTTTTGTTGGAGAAATGCTTCCTGTCATGAGGCGATTGCCTGCTTCGAATACGCACCATACTTTTAGGACTATGTTCTGTTCTCCAGCTAAAAAGTGTATTGTGCATACTATTACGATAGATCCACAGTGCAGTACGCAGCGCATAAATTAGAAGCTCATTTCTACTTTAGTGCTTGACTCTTCAAACTCTGTAGTTTTCATTCTGATTGCTTTTACAGCAAAATGACAGGGGGGAAAGAGGGGAAAGGAGCAATGGCACAAGCCAAACGTGTATTTCTATTTGCATTCCGGTTAGTTCACTGGTTTCATCTTGTCATGTCACTGTCAGCGCTGAAGTGGTACACTTTACATTTCATCATAATAAAATGATGAGGTTTTCCATTTCTTCCTTTCCGTCCAAGTCATCTACTCTTCATGACAATGCAAATGTAAAATTAAATCAGGAAAATATGGCACGATTCATACACCAGCGGTTTCGCTTCACCCACTTGAGGTACCACTATCACAACAGAGTACTTTTAAGTTCCTCTACCAATAATCACTCAATTCAATGCAAACAATAATAAACTCGCGAGTCTCTCTGAAAATGGGAAATGTTTTCTTTGACGATACTGGAAATATATATCTTCAAAAGCTTTCTCCACATTTTGAGTGCCTGAGTGAGTTTTAAGCGACTGTTCATAGGAGCATATAGTTTCAGTCGTGGTATTATACTGCTGTTATGGCAGAACTGACAGATCTAATTAAATTTGTGATTATTTTTCCTCAGTTTAAATAGACAAGTAGTTAGTTAGTTGTGTTAGCCCACTTCCGTATCGCATATGCGTGTACCTTTGCTCATACGCAACCCTTTATGTTTACCATTGCAGGCAGTTGCAAAACTCTTAAATTAAACGCAGCAGCGTATCAACAGGATAAAGCAGATGCTTGCCATGCGATGTGCTCTAAGGTGCGTACACATCCCTAGTTTATGAGTAGGACAGATGGTATTCCGTTGTAACAACTTGGAAACAGAAATAAGGGCACCTTCAGAAGAGGTAACTTGATGCGTTTCTGTACATTTTGCATTTTTCATAAGAAGCATCCACGATATAGAAGAGTGAGTAGGAGATGAGAGCATTTTCTCTTCTCACTTTTCTGATGACATTTTCCTTTTCCTGTGAGATCATGTGCCAGGGCACAGCCAAGATTATAAATTATCTGAAAGTCTGGAAAGCTGTGACTGGAAAAATAAACTGGGGTACTTTTGTAAAAATAAAAAAAAGTAATCTTGTGAAATAAGGAAAAAGCATATGCTTCTACACGTACACTTATAAAAATATGCTTAGGATAAAATGTCAAGTTTAAAAGTTTATATGTGCCTGAAATATGAAATGGGAATCAAGACGAATAAAAAAACTTTGATAAGAAACATCAACTCGTCAACTTCAGGTGAAGGGAAATAAGAAACAGGATGATTTTGAAAAAGGGGCTTCTTCTGGTGAAACGTCTAGAAATACTTTATGCGGAAGTAGTTTCACCAGAAGAATAATATGACGAGTGAAGAGTCTTAGCTCACACAGGAATAAGATATTCCAAAAAAATCTTTTATTCTTGTTTTTACCGTGGATTAGCTTTTTACAGAAGAGGAAAGAAAGATAAATGTATTGTGTCTATCCTCATCGTATTTAGAGAATGTAACCGACTTTTTCCACTTCAGGGCTGTAACTCAAAGCTGAGCATCAAATTGGATGGGAAGCACTCTCTTCCATTTCATATAAACACACGACGGTAATATAAGAAAGTAGGCCAGTTCTGTCATGTCACGTCATGAGAACTTAATCGCATTCCAGATAAGAAAGCATTTTTCAACGATTTATTCTTTATGGAATGATGACTTTCTCCTCAAATCTAGGGACCCACTTTTAGCATACACATCCCATCCACTTCCTGCATGAAAGTAGCACAGTGTAAAAAATTTAAAATGCGCTACCACACCAAACATAATTTTCTCTTTACAGATTTGAGACTGATTCACTCGAACAAACTTACTGAATACTTTTGCCCACTTACCTAAATAGAATCGTGTTTTGAATAATGGATTGAGATTGAACTACTCGGAATGCGACAGTTCAAAAAACTTTCTCTTTGTTTCGCGCTCCAACCGAAAAAAAAGAAAAAAAATAGGATGAAAAGTTAAACGCCTGAGTAGACGAGCTTGCTGCTGCAGTAGTGGTAAGACTTATTTAGAATAATAACAAAAGAAACTAAAAGTTTCTTTCCAGAAAAACTGATATTTTGCATGGTACCTATCTCTCCCTCGAAAAGTACCTAATCACGGACAGCCTTCTACTTTAAGTATAAAATATCGTATTTATTTATAAAACTAATACATCCTGGAATAAATATTTAAATATTCTAGAATTGTTCCAGATTTCCCTTTCCAGGTCTTGAATTTAATAAGTTTGTTAACCCATACAACATACCTACGCAATTTGAGGTGAAAGCGCAGTAGAAAGTAACTGCTCGAAATATAGCTACTTTCGTAAGCTAAAGTGTGCCACTCTATTATTGCTATTTATACTCTGACAGTCGTAAATGTAGAATGGTCGTGTTTTAAACATGTTCCATCTCCATCGTGAATGCATCCTCCACCATCATAAGAATATCCGAGAGTGACAGATACGATAGCAATCATGCTTTGTTGCTGCTTTTATTTAAAATATCAGTCTCGTTATTAATGTCCGACCACAGAGCATCTCGATGAAGTCGACAGACCTTACGCAAAATGTGATGTGCCACGATACAGTATAAAGTTTTTAGTCAAGACTATTTCCACTCAAATATTGTGTAGCGTTCCCCTAAGCACAATTCCAAAGCTAAACTAGGCCACTTAATAACAGCAGCACATTTTCTCTGGAAGAGAGGAAGAAAAGCACTCTCAACCAAAGCTAGGGAACCAGAGCCAGATGAAAATCTGTACGTATAGTGTTCCGAGTATTGCTTATCGTGGCATCTCATCCTGCCACAGTTTTGCACAAGACAAAAGCACAGCTTGAAAAACGCTTGTGATTTCGCATCATCAGCGAAGAAGAAAACACAGACGCCAGCTGTGACCCCCTCTTTCTCTATCTTCTGCGATGGGACTTCCTCCATCTTTTCTCCAACGTGATATGGTCCCAGTTCCGTTTCCCTACAGCTGCCAATTCACCATACACAGCTAAGCCTCTTGCAAGCGCCACAGAGAAGACTCCTTTCCTGAAATATTGTGGATGTAACACTTTTCAAGTTGCGGTACACTTTAGGTTATGTGGCAAGGAACAATAATAAAGGAAGCACGAAAGCAAAAAAAAGAAAGCCCACCGTAGTATCCTTATAAAAAGGAAAAATAAAGCTGCCTTCCCATTTTCTACAATTTCAAATAATTCCCTTTATTATTGTTCCTACTATTGTTATTATTATTAATATTATTCGAGCTCTGTCCTTAGAGGAACATATTAAAAAGTGGTGTGGGCTTGATGATGGTTCCCATACAAAAAAACGAGAAAGGCAAAACGGGAGCCATTGTGAATTCATGACAGCGTTATTGTGCCTTTCTATGCTTCCCTTAATTTTATGAAGGGGATGCTAGTGAAGTGCACTCTCTCTCTCCTGGAAAGGTTAAATACGAAGAAACAATTGGAGACGTTTGGTACGCTGGCTTCTCTACTTTAGAAAACTTTTTTTTGAAGTACTGTCATAAGAGATGGGAATATGGAGAAAATATGAAATTTAGTGACACAAGACAAGAGGGCACTAAGTGATAGGAGTGGAACTAGAGCACACTTTACCTCTATACGTCCTTCTGTGCTGCTCTCGTTATTTGCAAAGATAAAAGGAGAGCAGTTTCGCAAAACAATATTAATAAGAAGAAAACATGACATTAGAAATTGAGCAAGAGATTCGCTATAAAAAATATAAAAGAAGCCACTCTGGTAAGTACAGGTACACTTACTGCCAGTGTAGTTGCTGTAATGGCGCACAAACATTTTGCAATTAAATTACATCCCGTGCAAAGTGCTTAGACGAACTTTGCAATTCCTCGAAATTTTCACTGTGGGTGTGCACAGGAAAGCGTACATTATTCTTTTTCCTTTTGTTACATCCACTAATCAATACGCCAGCCAATGTCACTTTTACTCCGTAACTTTCTACTTGAATTCTCTTCTGTTGCTTTTATCAGAAGGGTCTGAATTTGAATGTCTTTCACATGTGCTACCTCAGTATACGCTCATCATCATTATTCTCCCAGACTTCCTTTTCTATATTTACCTCCGTACTACCACGAACTACGCATATTTCGCTCTCCCATTTTCGTTTTTCGTCCAATTACGCTCTCGTCTTTAAACTGAAAATAATTAGCATAGTCATCCAATTTACAATCCTTCCCAGTCTACTAGAAACTACAAAAAGAAACTGGAAGAGCTCATTTCTTCCTTCAGGATTTCTTGTCTCCTTTCTCCAGCTCCATACTAGAAATTTCTCCACTGCTGGCAGATGTAGATTAAAAGGAGATTTCTTTTCTGGAAAAAAGTCTGTTCTTCTTTATCCATACACAGACTGTGTATTCCTTCACTTTCTGATTCCCTTTTTTCCCTTATCCTAACCATTCCATACCGCACGCGAGGGACTAATATCCTCCTTGTTTCCGAAATAAAAAATCTTCCCTTTCACTAGATTCCTTTTGCCAGTTTTACCAGAAAAGAACTTTTTACTTTTCCATTTTTTCATCCTGTTAAAGAGCACATAGGAGAAAAAATATGTATAAACTGTGAAATGAGCAGGAATGACTAGTCACAGCTAGAAAGTATCATGAGAATTTTTTCCTCAACTAAATCTCTGCGATTTTTAGTATTTTTTAAATGATATGATGATGCTAAGCAGCTGAAGTTTTTTTTCAGCTTATACTATAAGACAGCCAGAGACAGAGCAGGATGAAGCTTGAGCTAAGAGTTAGGGCTTAAGTATAAAGCTATGCCTCTTTTTTTTTTTAAAAAAAAAGTCATTTTTCCCTTGCTACTGGAAAACAAGAGAGAAACGGGAAGAGAGTGGAACGGAGCAGAAATAATTTGTTAAAAATATGACCCTCATTTCCCATTCTGCTAGAGAGAAATTCTCGTGGTTGTGTATAAACGTTACCGTTATATTTAGCTTTATTACGTAATACAACGCAGACTAAAGTGACTACACTAACCCACTTACTATACACTGGCAGAAAAAAAATCCTGGACACTTTTTTTAACGAAAAGTATTATTTAAGGTAGTACGAAACTTTAAACCGGAATTGCAAATAGACTACTTTATTCAGCAAAAAGCATTTTGTAATTTTCTGCATCCACGTCCACATCCTCTTATATGGATGGTAGCTTCAACTTTTTAGCTAATTCTAAAATCCAAACAGTATTTTAAGAACTTATTATCCGCTTTACTCGGCAAATAAGCAATTTCTTTTTGAATCTAGCAAAAAAAACGAGCTCATAGATTGGGGTAGTTTTTTTAAGCAGATTCTTTTTCAGAATGCTAACTTTTTCCCTATGTTATTCTTATTGCGTTCCCAACTTTTTGAAAGTAATGGATGGTCTCCTAACACAAAAAAAAAGATTTCATAGTGACCTGCTTTCTTTTTTTCCTGGCGGAATGGCTGTTACTGACAAAATGTAAAGTCACTTTATAATCTGTACTAATACAGCAGTCTCATATAAAAATGAAAATAGGTGACTAACGCGACTCCGTTTCCCTTTTAAAAAAACTCCTTCTATTTTATATGGTCCGTCCGTCCGTGTCCGTTATTATTATTACTTATTACTTCCATCCAAGTGAATTCCACCAGTAAAAAAATGAAATATCACCACACACACCATATATACAGTCAGCCATTGAGCCGAAATGGGTATAATAACGTATATAGTAATTTTTCCGACTTAAGTCTAAATGGAAGTTCTTAACATCAAGGCAAGAAATATTCGGCTGCTAAAAAAATGCAAAAAATTTAGATTCCGGTATACCACTTCTCATTCTACTTTTCCTTTAATATGACTCTTGTCTCCTATTTTTTTTAAAGAAGGGAGATGGACATGGAAGAGGAAGAGAGAAAGGAAAATTCGCATTGGAAGAGATTCATTCTTTTTCAAAAGTATTATTATTACTATTATTACAAAAGAAAATTTCCCGTCATCTTCCCCTTTTTCTCTCTCCTCAGTGTATGGGATGAATGGTCATGAAGCAAAAGTAAGAAAGGAAGAGGGCATTACATTACATAAAACTAAACTACTTTCAGATATTGCACATTCCAAGAAAGAAGTTGGCTTTGCTGGTGAAAGAAAAAAAAGGACAAAAACCGGTAGTACCTTCTTGAAGATGAAAACGAAGAGGAAGACAATAGGAAAGGAAAGAAATGATGAGAGCACAAACTTTTTTTTTCACTGTACAGTGACTGCTTCATACTTTATATACATTTTTGAGTTACAACTAAACTCGCCTATTGAAGGCTGATTCTCGGGATTTTCGTCTGTCCGACATTTTCTAGTCCAAAGAGCCATACCAATATCAATAGTAATAATGGACGTGTGCACTACACTAGTCATGACAAGGGAAAAGAAGAATGAAAATTGTGCTGTTTAACTCAATGCAATAGTACGTCAGTAGTCCGCAGTTGCTCTGCTAAGACCGGATTAGAGAAGGCCAGTTGAGATCATTACAATTCAGCAAAGGAAAAAAAAGTCCGCCAAGTGAAAGTCAAGTGAATGAGTTTTGTATCGTGAAATGAGCACTTCCATTTACTTATTGCTGCGGAGAAAAAGAGTGAAATGGTATAAAGGGAAAAGAAAGCGCCAGCTTTTAGCTTTAGCATGTAGAATCAATCCTATATATTGCTTTTTTCCCTCAGAAAGCTTCTGCAATTCTGGTTTCCCTTCCGGTTTGAAATTATACTGGGTCTGGGTGGTAGTGCCAATACCAAGATTAGAAACCGTCACTGGAACTCACGTGTGCTAATGCATCGCATCGTGCTTCAAGAGAAAGACACCGCTTTGAAGATTTTTTTTTTCGTCCGAAGAAAGGTAAATCCCCGCATTAATGCTGTT
>JAHZND010005189.1:0-15499 GCA_027744115.1 Acrocyrtus sp. NNG-2020 | reverse complement strand
AGCGGGTGACGCACTGCTGCAATCCAGATACAAGGTACAGAGGACAGCGCCCAAGATGAGTAGTGTGAACAGGGAGATTGACCTCATGCTGATATCTTGGCAAAGATAGTTTCTCAATGAACTGCAACAACTTCTATCCGAGATAATATAATCAACTGTGCTGACTGAAACTGAGAATTTGATAGGGAGACGACCTTACATGAACTAAAGAGCATTTAGTAGTTATTTGCCATGTTTAGGTGAAGTAATTTTCTTGAAAATGGAAAATAGCGATGGGTTGCCAACGCTGGTCACAATTCCAACTAGTCATACGTTCTTTCCAATTAGTTTTGGCGGTTTTACGTTTTATCCCCTTTTACCTCTTTGCTCTAAAGACAGGATGCAAGCGGTGGTTGCCCACATCGAATTCCTGTTAACGTGGAAAACTCTAAAATGGGCCCCTTTCATGATGTAAGCGAGCTAAACTATTCATGTCAATGTACTATTTTTTTGAAGTTTTCCTTTCTGCAGTTCAAATCATGCTAAAACTTTGTCGTGATACACTCTCGCAATCATCTACTGCATTATTACTGCCGAACTTTGAATGATTTTCTAAATAGTAGTAGAGCTGGTATGTATTTGAATAGATACTTCAGTATCTTATTTCTTTTGTGTAATTACATACAATATATCGGGTATGATCATGCAAATATGTACCCAAAAGTTTGCTTAGCAAGTATCAAGAGGGGATTTTTAGTACATTGTATAATTTTGCTACTGTTGCTTAAAGGATGAGTAATAAATGATAAACTTACTGTCCCAATTTATTACAGCCAACTAGTGCTTTATTTAAATAAAAGAGAAAGTGGGAGTGAATTCGGAAAGCAGTTTGCCACTTTTATACCATAATATTTTATAGTTGAGTTAAATTAAAATTTGCAAGAAATATGTCTGCTAAATAAACCCATTAAAAATTCAGGTTGACTTAAATTTAAAAAGTTACGATAATTATATAGTTGTAGTATAGTTAAGGCCAAAGAGGGGTAGTTGGAGCGGTAGTCCAGTGTCTCAGTACGCTTTGTGCAACACTATTTTCATAGGTTTTTACGTGGTATTGAGACTGCTTAGTGTGGTGGACTTCGATTGTGGCAGAATCCGTATTCACTACAGTATCGCCAAGGTCTGCATTCACAGTCGTTACGACAATTGTTGCTGTTTGTTTCCTAAAATGAATAATTCAATGTATATTGTAAGTTGGTAAGACTTATATTAGGTAATTAGACAAAAACGCTCACCCTATGAGGACAGAATTCATGTCTTTTGATCCGATGAACTTTTGGGGAAATCAAAACGGAGTTACTTAACTGCTTCTTCATTTCGCTATCATTAACTTTTGGGGCCATTTTTGGCAAAAAACTTCCAAAAGAAGATGGGCTATCGTTAGTGGGTAGCGCACTAATAAAATGTAAATACAATGTAGCAAAACCAATGCCCAAGAAAAGTTTGAACATGACTGATTTCATGTTGATATTTTGGTAATGATTATTTCTCAATAAACGGTAACTGTTTCAATCCAAGATCAACTGTGCTGACTGAAACCACAAACTGAATCTCAGGCTTTTATAGGAAGAAATTTACTTGAAACTAATAGCATTTAACGAGTAAGACTGTTTAGGTGAAGTAATTATTTTGAAATATGGAAGTAACGATGGGCTGGTCACCGCTGGCCACATTTCCAGTTTATCACACATTCTTTTCAATTTATTCGTGAATAAGTACCTACTATGTACTATGTACTCTACTGAGTAATTTCCCTTGAGATAATGTTTTGTCATAATCACAATTCTCAATGCCTGTTCCCACTACGAACATACATAAAACATAGGTATGATCTTATCAGAAAGTCGCTGATTTTAGTTTTTTCTACTGAATTGCTTATTTTTGGAATTTTTCTTGAAAATCAGAATACGCCAATACATTGGGACTAAGAAAATTTCTTGATAGTTGGTTACTTACACTCCTTGTTCTTATTTCGCAATCAGACTCCAGTCATTAGCATTTAAGACGCAAAGAATTATATGATAAAAGTTCTCGAGTTTAGCTGAAAATTACCGCAGCGGTGGAATATAGGAGTAATTAGATTATTTTAAATAATAAAAGCAAAGTACAAATCTGTTTAGGAAGCTTATGTAGGCAATTTTTCAAGTCAGTAAACACAACTGGAAAGTACTGGACTACTTTACTTGCGATGGTTGTCAGCAACGCTAAATATCAAACGAGATCAGACATCCTGTGTCAAGCTGAGAAAATTTGCTACTAATTACCCTTTGCTCTGTAATGCAAACCAGTATAAGCATAAATTTATAATTGCCCACATTCGCCAATTTCTAATTTGTAAAGCGTCGAACTGTCAAGCAATTGACTTATTTAGAAACAAATTCCAGAAGTTTATTTTTTATATTGTAGTATTTCTTTATGGAATCTTTTCTATGGCAGTACCACTATATAGTACCTGATCTACAGTTCATAATCGCAGGCCGGAAATCGGTTATTAACTTTGTGCCTAGCTTTGTACACTGTTCCATTCTCATTTCCTTAAAGTCAAATGCGCAGCGTTAGACAAGATTTACTTTCCACTTTCCACCTTATAATTATGGTAATCACCAAACATTTCATTTTTCATGGAGGGACACGTCGTAAACACTGCCGCATAAATAGTCCAAAATCAGTTCGCTAATCCTGTAATTTTTGCACCTTGTGTGCACCTATTCTGCATGCAACCATCTGCACGCAGGTCCTATTTTTAGATTAATGCTTATCAAAAAACAAACTCCTTATCAAGCTCACTGCTCATTGTAAATCATTGCACTAGTCGTTTCATAACATGACTTCTCCGGCATTAATTAAGTAGTGCATTTTCACATTTCATTCCAATGGAAGGTTTTAACAAGCTGCAATAAAAACGACATGCAGATATACATTTTCCCCGCCTTAGTTCTTATTTAATGTTTCTAATTTTGAGCAGAAACGCTTT
This sequence comes from Acrocyrtus sp. NNG-2020, assembly GCA_027744115.1. Taxonomy (NCBI): domain Eukaryota; kingdom Metazoa; phylum Arthropoda; class Collembola; order Entomobryomorpha; family Entomobryidae; genus Acrocyrtus; species Acrocyrtus sp. NNG-2020. The sequence continues at coordinate 12,486 of JAHZND010005189.1, read as the reverse complement.
TTATGATAAGGACATGAACTAGCCTGGCCAGCATTTTTTTTACTGCGTTCCGCTTTTCGCCCGCTCTAAATACCACAACTGCTTTCCTTCATTCCATTTCCACACTGCCTTTTTTTCTCCCAGTCCTTCTCCTTTTCTGGCGAGAGCAGAGGCATTCCCTTTTCCAACACGTGCTCCTTCACACAAACCTCCATTTACAAGAACTCGCACTTTTGGCAGAATACAAGTGGGAATAATCCACTTTTTTTCCTCCTTCATAAAAACAGCTCAACTCAAGAGTTCATAAAAGAATGATGGACTATGTCATTAATTAGTTCCGAGCAGTTTCCCGTGTTCCAGCCATATGGACAAGGTGGACTACTTACATCACATTCCAGTCATTCCTCCGCATACTTCCTGCTCCAAGTGTGGTAATACACTTCGTCAACAGCTCTTGAGAGAGCCATTTTCCAACATGAACTTCTAGCGAAAACCGTTTCCCAGAACATTCTCTCCTTCGATACTGCTACTCCAAGAATACACTTTAACTAGTCCTTAACTATTACGCACACTTTACATCGCGCAAATCGCTCCTCGTAAAAGGGAAGACTCCTAAAAACTCTTCCAACTCACTCGAATAAAAAGTGAGGAGTGTTGTACTAGAAGAGCCGATTTATCAGAATAAAGTTGATTGTGATTGCTATGAAAAAAAAGCTGGCAAAAATCCTTTTCATATCCGTCATAATCCGCTGGTATCCTCATTCATATAGTCTTAAATGCGTAGTTTTCGTTGGATTCTGTCATTACTTTAAATGCTGCTTATAGTCCGTTTAGCCCACGCTGCGTATAATATTATTTTGTAAAGGAAGGAATGAATGGGCAAGTGGCAGTAATAAAAACGCTTTTTATATTCAAATCGTGTCTTGACACGCGCCTTACCTATTTTACCAGAAAACCGGAAAATATCTCGCGATAACAAGTGCAGCGTAGTAACGTCCTGTGTCTTACCAGTGTGAACTTGGTCCTCTGACCATTATTTTTTGCTTATTACTTGTTAGAGCTGGAATAAGGCAAAAAAATAATGTACCCTTCATAAGCAGAGCATTTGTCATTTTGTGTAGCTGGCCTGGACACGCCAGCTCTATCATTAGTTTTGCTGGAAGCACAGTAAAAGTTCACTTTTTTTTCTTTGTAAGCTGAGCGGTAATTGCCTTGTAGGACGGTGCTCCGGGTGACTGAGAGGGTGAGAGAAATGTCTTTTTCTTGTCTAGTTAAGTCAGCTGAAAGCAGGAATTAACTGTCCGACTGAAAAATAAGTTGGAAGGAAAACCGCCAATTTATTAGCGAGAGGGTTTCCAGGAAAAAACGTGTTTTGCGATTTTTTACTCCCGAAACCTCATAAAGAACTCTGGGAGATTATTAATGACTGTTTCTTCTACAAGACTTCCGGTGTGGCATTGGTTGCTTGGCTTAAGAAGGAATAAGACTGTGAAGTCAGGCGGATATTATAACGCTGGGAGGAAAAGTCACAGTTTTAGAATCTTACAATGTCACTGTTTGCGCTTTGCTGACTTTTATTGTTATTGTGTTATTATGCAAGTTACTTGGAGTCTGAGCTGGGATGATAAAAATGGTGTAGAAATGTAGGAATATTAAGTATTCCGAGTTTAGTCGCTGAGGTCCTTTGAGGAAATCCTGAGAAGGAATGTGAACACATGTTGTTGACATTTTTAAGGGGTGTTCGTTATACCAAATTGCCATTGCAATTCGTGGCATGTTCCCCACACTGGGAATTATCCAGTTTTGGGCCTCCTACCACTGCTCTGTTGTTTACGAGCAATTACATCCGATCTTAGCCTGATAGCACAATTACATCCGACATACAAGTCCATAATGATAATTTCTGACAACATTTTCTGGTTACTTTATGAGTCCTCCTTCTTTCCATTTTTCCTTTTCAGTTTTCACAGTTGGAAAAAATTCTGAAAGGAGTGAGGTGGGACTGGGGTGGGTGACATAATGTAAACAAGCAGTAATATTTTATGTATGAACTTCCAATTTGCAGTTTTCTGCACGACGGGTAATTACTGTTTTCGTACAAAATACAGCTCTTTAGCAGTCTTCAGGGTGACCCTTGACTAATTTTGGGAAAGAGTCTTCAGCAGAACTTTTACTCGCTTGAACAATTTTCCCCCAGAGTTTTTGGTATTTGGAGATAGCAAAAGTTTAAAAGTAGAAATGGCCTTGGTTTACAACTCCCACTATAAGATTTATATAGGATTATGAGACGCAAGCCATGATTTTCTAATTTCCGGAAACAAATAACCTTCAAAGGTCCGTAAATTTAGCAAGGATTTCTCATCAAGTGCAAGCAATAGTTAATGACTGAGACTGAAGGAGGGATGCACACGCTTAGCATGCAAATTATGTGAACTCACTCAAAGCCACAGAAAAAGGGGGAACGAGTAGGCTCATAACAAGCTCCACTTTTCAGCTGTTATCGTACTTCCAGAGAAAAGGAGGAAAAAGTATTACGGGACGTGTTCTGATTGACAATTTGGAGAACTTTCTGTTTTATTGCAACATCATCACATCACCCATATATAAAGTTGGGAGGAAGTACAGAAAACGACTGTGCAGTCTCATCATCCTCAATTGATTACAACATTTTTTCCCTTCCTTCCTCCCATTCAGAATAAAAATGACCAATTCTCAGAGCACGACATTTGTTCAACTACTATTTTGCCATTGTTATAAGAATTTTTATTGGAAAACTGTTTCAAACTAATAGTGAGAGAGTATATATAAAATACAACTTTCTCTTCTGTTAAATTTTTTTTTCTCTTGTTTTCCCCGTCTGTGAGAGGAAGGACAACTTAATGAAAAACATTGGCGTGAGTTACTACTACTTTTTAAAAAAAAACTGACGGAAGTTACCAATAAGGTTGGAATCCTATTGGGGAAAGTACAGTACTTTCCATTTTCCATTGGATGCAAGTTAAAATTGCTTCTGGAGTCTACATTGTAATTCCCCTTTTTATTAGTCTCTATTTTACCGTTAATTTTTACGTAGACGGCACAGTATATGGATGTCCTTCGTCTTCCTGTAATGTCTGCTACTCTGCCGCAGTGGCAATGACGAAGGTAGCACCGGATTTTAATCTTGACAGTGCCACATTCGTTCCAGTAATAAACTCGGAAATTGGAAATTTACATGCATAAAAGTTAGTCTGTTTGAACTAATTCGGGAAATGCCACATTCGTTCCAGTAATAAACTCGGAAATTGGAAATTTACATGCATAAAAGTTAGTCATTCTGTTTGAACTAATTCGGGAAATATCCTCTTTTTATTTTGGAAGCCGCAAGGGAAAGCAGAGTGACTTTCTATTTTTTTAAATTTGGAACCCGTTTTTACATTTTAATTTGACCACCGCTGTGCAGTGCCACCGGTTCAGTGGATTATGAAACTTTATAATAACTCACGTCTGCAAGGCATACAAAATGCTCCCAGAGTGATTGCCTTTTCCTTAATGAAAGGCCGTAAATTTCCGATATCCAAATCCAAAACCTTTTCCCGAACACCACTTAGAACGGGTTATCGCCATGCACATAAAAATCATTGAGACGTGTCTTCAACTCATTCAAAGAAATATGATTTTTCCCCTACGGAAATGAACAATGTTGCCTAATACCGGTATTACGATAAAAAATGCAACATTTTCAACCATGAGCGCACACCTTATAAAAACCAAAGAAGCTATACAAAAAAACCACCCCATTTTTTTCCAAAAAAGGAAATTTTCAACCTACAAAAAATACGCAGTCAGCTTCCTCCTCCAGATTATCCACTCGTCGTTTTTTTAAAAAAATATCGAAGTGCTATACATACCGTACTACTTTTACTTGAACAGTTGCTCCCACGCTGGAAAGGTACTACTTTATTCATGGCGTTTTTTCCACGAGGAAAAAAAACCAATCTTAATATATAACATTACATGACAAGAGAACGCATATAATATTTTGTTGATAAACATAACATTACATAAATACAGGAAAAGCTTTTCACAAGGGGAGAGAAAATGCCCATTTCGAATTGCCTATACTGAAAAAAAAATGTTTTTTTCTGGGCCGCCACCGCACGCTCTTCAGACCTTACTACCAATAACGGTATGGTATGGTGGTGGCGCAAAAAACGGGAGAATAAATAGCACGTTAAATTATCCATGCAGCACAAAAAACGTAATGCGTTTAGTAAGCATTCGTATGTACATTGCAGCAAAGTAAAGCAGTACTGCATTCATGCGTAGAAATGCATCTACTTTACGATTCGTACGTGTTTCGCCTCCCGCTAGAAGTAACGCACGTAAAGGTATAAATACAAAAATACTGCTTCCCATCTCGTAATGAACGAAGGGGAGGATTTTTTGTTCTCTCTGTTGGAGTAGATAGGGATGGCTATACTGGAGAAACTTTTTTTGCTGGAGAAAAGTCAGAGAGAAAGGGGGATAACATTGGTGTGCTTGGAGGTAAGTTAGAGTTTGGAAAATGAGATAAAAAAGGTGCACGCCGGCTGGTATGGTGCAGGCTGCAGTTATGCAGCAGTCTAATGTATGGCTTGTACATTTCATGTAACATTAACGACTCTTGGTGATAGTAAAGCTGGAGAAAGGGAAGGGGAAAGGAGCATCCTAATAAAAATCTACAATGTGTTTGGCGCTACTTGGAAGAAGAAGGTGTAATAAATACGGGCTTTTGGAATTCAGCCGGTGGCCCGTGCATGCACCAAAAAAGTGCAGAACCGGAGTGCACTCCGTTCGAATCTCCTTGCTTTCCTATTAATGGCCTGAATGATCCGGATCTTATTACATTTTTATAGGTGGTCATCATACTACCAATTTTTATAGTTGGGGCAGGTATACTAGCAAAATGGATATATGGGAGGTGGACTATAAAAGCCGGCGAGTGAGATATATTGGCCAATATCTGAGACATTTATTGTGATTTCCTGACATCATCGGAAATGAAAATTTTTTAGGGAGAGAATGTAAACTAGAAATTTGGGGCTGGTGCTTCAAATAAAAGCTGGTCTAAAATTAAGCTAAAAGAAGTATAAATGAATTCTAAAAATGTAATAAGCAGGCAATGTGGGAGTGAGTTTATTCTGCCTTACTGCTTATCCAATTGTTCTTAATTCAAAGTGCTTAAACCGTAATATTAAACTTAAATACAGTTCGACTAATTAAAAATTGCAGACTTATATGATAATTTAATGTAGACTTAAACGCCAACACACTATTTATTCTATAAAACCTATATAATATTACGAAGAGATAATTTAAGTGTTACATATTGGGTTCGTTTATGATTAGATGTGTCGTAATAAGGATTATAAATTTAGTGGAGGGTGGTTAAAGAGTCATAGATGGCTTTCTTTGAATTAATGAATAACAAGGCTAAATACAAAAATACTTGAACTTGCAGCTTCAATTGAGCGGAGTATCCACATTTACTTTTAAGCCCAATCCAGTCACTATCAGTTTCATATCATCTTTTTTATTTGAATGTAATTATAAAACAGCGCGAAAGGGTATTGGCACTTGTATGCATAGCTTATTATGCTCAGTTTTTCAAAACCAATTTCAGCAAAGGTACAATAGTTTCCTACGGTACACATTCCTTTACCCTTTTTGAAATTTTCCATTGAGGTAAACTCACAAGCAGCTAAAACTTATCTTTTTATTTTACAATGGTACGATGAGTGTATTTTCATTATTACCGAAAAAACCGCACACAGCGGCAAGAGAAAAGTTTGCTTGCTTTCAGTATTAACTTTATTCCATGGACATATCTCTCGTCCTATTGATGTATTGTTTTCTGGTAGTAACTTGCCACCCGCTGTGAGCTCGGTGCATATTCTTGTATAGACTTTTATTCATAGGAATACAGTTGGGAAAGTAATAAAAGTTCAGTACGCCCTGGGATTTTCCAAGGATCAAATAGGATTCCACTCACTTAATAATAATAAAGCAGGGCAGTACTACATGGCGTAGCTTATTAATGACAAGGGCAACTTGAACACCATAAAATACCACAGCTCCTAAAGTAAAGTTATATGATCTCAAAGTAATCAAGTTGGCATGTAATGTGTGACTTTTCCAAAATGGAAAGGTAATTTTTTTCGTTTTCACTTTCACAAGTAGAGGAATTATGCAGGTCCATCGCTTACCGTTAATGACCTGAACAAGCTAGCTGTCCTCAGTACCCCAACTCCCAACATCAAATTATCGCAGCCTTCATCATCACCATGAAAAAGTCATTTACAGTAATAATATCGTGGTGAGTTAATATAAAAAAAGATTTATTAAAGGGGAAGTAGACATTATCGATAACGAATATTCCCTACCCTAAAAATATAATTTGAGTAATGTAAAAAAAGCCAAAAATAATTCTTTTACGATATTTTATTAGTTCTACAATGAGACCTACTCATCTTGTTACCTGCTGACATTTATGAATAGCTTGGGAGAAAGCCACGAGATTTTTGTTTGCACGAGCTGAGTTGAGAAAAAAGAGAGAGAAATCAAAAACACATTTCCGTCTCATTAACCTTTCATACGTTAAGAGAAAAAAAACTGACAATTCTTCCTCTCCGCCACTTTCTTCTGATGTGTGATTGTTGACTGCTATCATGAACTAAAAACTACGGAGCTGTAAGGCTCAAGTAGATTGGGTGTAATAGAGGGAAAGTGGAAAAATAATAAATCTTGACCGAGAACTGAGCAAAGGCCTATATAATATGCATGAGTTGTAGCAGTGGCATACTAGCATATACATAGGGGAAGGTGATATGTTGACTTGTGTAAACACATTTCCACTCCAATCCTATAAAAGTTGGAGGGTGAAAGCGAAGGAAAAAAGACAGAGGACTTGTTTGTAAGGCCGTCATCGATTTCCTCCTTTCACTCACTGCCACTGTTAGTAATAAAGAAAGCTGACTTGAAGGCGGAATCGCCGTTGTGGCAACCCTTACCTAACCAAAAAAAACAAAAAACGAATCGGAATGAGCTGAGAGTTTTTTTTCTCGTTTAGCAAAAAAAACTTACTTAGATTGAGCTGGTTGCTTAGACTCGGTTTGGTTTTTTGTTGATGGCGAAGAAGAGAGGAAAAATGAAATGACGATATGAAGTGGTCATTCATTTTCCTTCTTGTATGGATTTTCTTTCCCTTTTCTGCGTTTTCATACATTTTTAAGACATTGATTGCCAGTTGGCGTGCTCTCCACTGAGCCAACTTCATTTTCCCTCCTGTTGAAACTGAAACCAAAAAAGTAAATGAAAAAATTGCAAGAATAAACATAGAAATGCTGGAAAGTTGGGTGTTTGGGAGGAAAGTGAAAGCCAAAATATAGTCTCGTTTTCTATCGCCTCAACTTCTGTTTACTCCTGTATACAAATAAGCAGTGTGAAAGCTCAAGCTCTCGTGGAGGTTTTTTTTCCACTAGTGGAAGTCTTGGGAAGAAACAATCTTGATTGTGCTTGTTTTTGATTGCAGCAGGAGTAGGACCTTGTCATGATTTTATTATTGAAGGGAAACCCAAGTTTGCTTAAGTTTTTTTGCACACAGCAATAAAAACAATTGAATTATACTGCCAAGCAAACATAACCGGAATTAGAGGAATGCTAAAAAAGGCACGATACTTTTTATAAGATAAATAGAAATCGCGAAAGTGAGCAGGTAGGTACACATGTAATTTTAGAATTAGGTGTATAAACTTATACTCGGAATAGAAATGCTAAAATAGCAGCCACTGATTTAAATGCAAAGGAGGAACTCGGAAAGGAAGTTGAATACAAATTCATTCTTTATCAGAGTGCTCACAGTTCTGATGCTTAAGTTTTTTTGCACACAGCAATAAAAACAATTGAATTATACTGCCAAGCAAACATAACCGGAATTAGAGGAATGCTAAAAAAAGGCACGATACTTTTTTATAAGATAAATAGAAATTGCGAAAGTGAGCAGGTAGGTACACATGTAATTTTAGAATTAGGTTTATAAACTTATACTGGGAATAAACATGCTAAAATAGCAGCCACTGATTTAAATGCAAAGGAGGAACTCGGAAAGGAAGTTGAATACAAATTCATTCTTTATCAGAGTGCTCACAGTTCTGATGCAATTTATAAATTGCTAGGTCTCATTGCAAAAAAAAATCTGATTGAAAAGTGGCGATAGTAATATGCCTCCGAGACTAATATGTCGTTAAGTTTTGGTGAATTTTTATTGCGAATTTTTTATCGGCATTTGCATTCTATCTAGGAGTTCGTGAGAGGTAGTTGACATTACAAATTCGCTAATGCATTACACACCCGCAAAGTTACAGTCAATTTTGCAATTAGTCCTACGAAAGAAGAATGGCTTGCGGGAAACCATCAGCAAACGGAAATTGTTCGGAGACGTTTGGCAATCTGAGCACGATTTATATTCGATTTCAAGTCGCCCCAAAAAAACATCACTATGCACAGGGTGCATTATAATATTTTTTGTTTTATGTGCGCAATAAGGTACGCAGCTAGCCAATAAACTGGCAGAAGTGGCTGGAAGTAACTATTCTACATTGTAATAAATCACGATAATTTAAGGCTAGCGTTTACATTTCATACCGTGCCCATGATATTGGCAGACTGAATATCATTATACGAATTTAATGGAAGAAAGTAGGAGCACTGAAGGCAAGCCTACCGTAACATTTTTCAGTACAAGTCCCGTTGTGGATGAAATGCCAACAGGAAATTTAATGGAGCTCTCGTAGTGGCGAAAGAAATGGCAAATTTTGTGCAGTTTAAAATTGTGTGCTGCTTCGCATTAAATCTTGATGTGGATGTGTGGCTGCAGTTATGTCAGGAAAAGGGTCAGGTATGTGACTGAAATAAATTTATCTTGCGGGGACTACGAACATGGCTATAAATCAGAGCGCTTTTTAGATAAACTGCGCGCATTTTTTCACAGAAATGCACTAAAAATCATTTATATGGAAGAAATATTGCGGATTTATTTGAACATGTTTTGCGGCTGCAACATGCAATAGATTTTGTTGATTCGGAATGTGCAATTAGTACTCAGAATTGTAATAAAGTGTCTGACTGAAATATTTCTTGCTGATAGCGAACATGCGAACTCAATCTGAGGAAAAATTTCTCAAAAAACTGGAAAGTCAGTAAAAAATTAAGTTTATCTGCAGAGCTAAATGCCAAAACATTGCTGAAGACATTCTGCCTTTTCGTAAATTCCTAGCAGCTTATTTCGTGTACAACCAGGATTCATGTATAAATATCATTTTATAAAAATATCATTTTCAGTATAGCACAGAAATAGTGTGGTAATAATGACTGGGTAATATTTGAGACAAATGTAATGTGAGAAGTAGGGCGTTGCATGTACTTTAGGAGCTTGAGATGATGTAATCATCATAAGAATAGTTTCCTTATTAAGATACCGGAAACTAGGTTATAGAGGGCATAATGAGTTTAATACAAAAAATCGGCGATATTATGTGCAGCCAACCAAAACCACGACTTTTTGCTAGCATTACGTGGGAATCGTTAGCCCAACGCTACCTATTACCGCTAATGCCACTTGGATTTTTTCCCGTGGGGAAAACTTGTCAAGTCATTATTACCGATCTCCTTTTTAGCCAACTGGCCAACTCAATTAAAGTAAGTTGGCAACTGCCAGCTCAACATGACGGAGGGAAAAAGGGTGGATGTACTCCAAAAAAAATTGTTTCAGCCCAGTCCCCGTCCAGAACCTAAATCATTGGATGTGGGAAGGAAGATGGAAGAGCTCAAAAATGCTCCGCTGTGTAGTTTACTGGAGCATGTAAACTTATTACGACACCAAACTGACAGACTTTCATGCTGTATAGGGGAAGCAAACACGGCACGAGGAAAGGGGTTTTTCATACTTAAGCCATATCAGACCGAGTAATTTACACTGGCTTAGGCGAAGGGATGAAATAGAAAAAAAAGTAGTGAGCAGCAATTGGTTCGTCAAGAGAGTGAGAGAAAAGACGAAGATGGATTGAAAGTGGAAATGGAGAAATAATTATGACAGACTGATTGAAATTTTAGTAACTTCGCTCGTCTCCTCCCCTGCCAGCAAAGAGAAAAAGGAAAATGACTTATTATTGCATTACGTAAGCGCGCTGATGGCGATGAACCCTTCAACAACTTCTTTATTTAGCTGCAATCTTTCCAATGCAATGATTGAAGTGATAACTGATAATCTTCAGAAATCTGCATGAGCAAACAGGCATAAAGATTTTGTCTGCAGAGAAAACGCCTTCGGAAGCTTTATAACAGAAAAACTTAATCTGATTTTGAGTGCGCCTACAGTCTACAGATCTGCAGCGGAAAATAGATCACATTAATAAATGTTGAAAATTGAGTGTGCCAACTGCCAGCGGTGCGCTATGAAACCAGTGGCAGTCATTTTCACTTTATTTCTGCTTAGTAAGTAGCAAAGTGTCTCCTCTTTATTTTCACCGACAGTCAAACTGTCTCCACGTTCTGCTACTACTGTGGCAGTGGTTGGCGACGTAAAAAAAGTTGATCTAAAAAGTAGATGTGGAAGGAGCTAGCTTTTATTCGATTAAATGCGATGATTCATCTAGTTCCCTTACTTTGTCCTGTCATCGTTCCCAACCATAAAAAATATGGGAAGCTTGATGGCGGTGATGACGCCGAACGGGATCCGACAGCCAGTTTGCTCCAATCTCAGGGAGGTGGTGAGGTTTTCTACCCTTTGAAGTTCGGATTGTCATCATCGGCCTCTCAAGAAAACCATTAGTAGTTGGTTAGACGCAATAATAACTCAGCAACTTTGATTTGGAATGAAAAGAGTCAAAATCGCTTTTCACTCCGGCCCAGCCAAATGTAGCCTATGTTAATTAATATCTTTCAAGAGCGAAGTCTTATCTAATAATAAAGTCAATCAAGGGGAGAGCGAAGAAAAAAGTTCAGAGCGTTTTGTGCATTCAATAAAAAAAACTTTCTCTTTCCTGCATTTATCCTCTGATGCGAGGCTTCATAGGATGCAAATTGTTTACAAAGTATTGAAATAAAAAAAATATTATGGACTTTTACTCGCAGAATTACAACTTTTTCTTAAGACGGACTGTGCGGTTTTGTGTCTTGTGTGGAGAAGCTATTTTTAATTTAAGTTAGTATTTCAATGGCAAGACGTTGTGCGGGGAAGGAATAATCTTTTAATCAAATTATGCAAGCACTTCTTTTGAATTTTTTCTTTGGAAGGAAGGAATCTTTGCGGAAGCGTTTTTTGTGCGTAGAAAAGTTTCTTTTTTAAGATACGACGGAAAGTTTTCTGTGCGAAAAAATTTCAGCTCTATTTTAGTTACCTTTTTTTTAAATAAAGCTTTACGTCTTCTGAATTGTATTGATTGGCTGCGCTTTGTTACTTTTTGTAAACTCTTCTTACTATTTTTACTGTCATATAGGTAAATACCGCTTCCCGAAGCTTTTTTTATACTTCGTTGAATGTGAATAGATACACTTTTTTAATTTTTTTCTGCTGTACCGAACGCAATTCGAGTTCATAAAAATGACATGTTTGCAATGTAGCTGAAGGGGGAAAACGCAGCAGGAAGAATTGTAAGACGGGATGGAAAGCTATAAGCAATCAATTCCCCTCTTCGCATTACCCTCTTTGATGTATCGGATGAATGAATAATTTATAATTGAATTAAGTCGAATGACTGACTTGTATTTCCAGGCTGTGGGGTAACGGATGGTGACGTGCTAAGCTTGCTACATTTCAAATTCAATCAGGAAAGCTTTTTATTCTGAACAGGCAGAGATTGGAAAAAGAGATATGCGTGCGTTCTCATTGTCAGATATTATGGTTTCATACCCGAATCTCGTCAGCAATGACATGAGCAGTGCAATGTCTCAGTGCCGGTCTAAGTAGTAGGTATACAAACTCTAAAAATTAGTAAAACCTGTCAATGTCAAATTTTCTCGAGAGTTAAATGCTATTGTCAATTTAATAGTATACCTACGTGGCCAAAGCTCGTCATTTAATTTCTTAATTTGTACTTTTGTACTTAAGTGACTAAGACGCTGTTAAAAAATAACAATTGCAAACACATATCACTACTTACATCAGATGTACAAGGTTTGTAATTTTTGTCAAGAATGTGTCTGGGTTTACGTAGTCAAGAAATAATCACTCAAATGTTCGAAAAATCCATCATCAACCATTTCAGAAATCAGTGAGATTTTTAATCTTTAATCCTCCCACACACTCCCACCCAAACCCTGAAAACGAACGTCACTCTAGACCTGCTAGCTTTTGCTTATTTACACTCCGGGAAAGCTTGCCGATAAAGCTCGCAAGCAGAGAAGGAAAACTATTGATGTGGAAATTTTAGCAAGGGAATAATAAAAGAAGTCAATGAAGCTGAAAACAAGTTGCATGCGGAATTTAAA